>CM076571.1:812581206-812788128 GCA_034641835.2 Pinus albicaulis
GCCCCCTTCCCCTTCATTAATAATTTACCCATAGGTGGGCCAGGCCATCATGAGGAATCTTGTGTTAATCCCTCCTCTGACCAACCCACCCATCCTGGTTATTAAGAGGAATCTTGTGCTAATATCTCCACCGACCTTTCTACACATCAAACTCCCACGGGTCTTAAACTAAACATGCCCCCTTTCCCCTTTTCCCTTTATTTTCATTCCCTCATCATCCCCTATTTCTCCCCTTCTCACAATTCTTCCAATTCATTTAGTTCTAACCTTAACCATAATTTTAATTTTGATCTAGATTCTAAATTTAATTCTAATTTGAATTATAACTCTAGCTTCAATCCTTATCTTAACATTGTTTGTTATACCTATCCTAACTCCCTTACCTCCATTCCTCCTCCTTCTCCACCCCCCCTCCCAACAATGCAAAAGTGGTTAACCTATCCTACGTTAATCTTAATGGTTCCCCCTTAAGCCTTTTATAAAAAGGATTCAATTACGCTCTTGTTCCTCATTGCATACCCTTCGAAGACATTATTTGTTCAATTGAATCCATTTCCCACCGCCTTCCCTCTCATGAGGGAAAACATATTTTTCAAGAATGTGGTCGCATTCTCCAAATCCCCAAGCCTAATATTACAAAAGAGGTATTTATAGCCCTTCATCAACTTAATTCCAATCCCAATATTATCATAGTAAAAAGTAATAAAGGAAATACATATATCTTTATGAATTAAAAACATTACCATTGTAATATGCTTGAGCTCCATTCTTGTTATTATTATAAACCCTTAACCAAAAACCCAATCAAATCGATGACCAGCAAGGTTTCTAAAGCCATTAAATCCTTATCTTTGGACCCTTCAATCTAGAATTTTCTCATTCACTTTAACTCCATCACCCCAAAAATCTATGTTCAACGTAAAATCCATAAGACAGACACCCCCCTTAGACCTATTTTTAGCACTACTGGTGGTCCCATCCACGCCCTCTCTCTTTTTCTTTCCCTAAAGCTCTATCCCTTCTCCGACCATTCCTCATGATTTATTAAAGAATCAATTGATTTCATTGGAAAAATAATACACCTTAAGCTTGATTAAAAGTCCAAACTGGTTGAGTTTGAAACCCTTAACCTTATCAAAATTTTCTTGACCACCACCTTCTTCTCCTATAATGGATTATGTTACAAGAAAACTAAGGGCACAACCATAGGTTCCTCTCTTTCCCTCATGTTTCCAACATTTTTCCGGAGCACTTTGAAACCTTATCCATTGAAATATTCCACATAAAACCTAAGTTTTGGAAGTGATTTTTCAATGATATCTTTGTTATTTTTTCCCATGGTATGCCCAAACTCCAAGCCTTTCACACCCATATTAATCACATATGTCCCCACATCCATTTCACTATGGAACTTGAAACTAACCAATCCCTTTATTTTTTTTACGCTCTAGTATCTTGCCTCCCTGATGGCTCTCTTACCCACTAGGTTTATTGGAAGAAGACTCAAACTAATAGGTACCTCCATATTAACTCCCACTGCCATCCAACTTAAAAGTCTATTTTTATTAAACCCTTATTACCCATGACATTCACATTTCTTACCCTTAATCATTTCCCACTGAAAAATCCCATCTGATCAAAGCCCTTAAATCCAATGGTTATTCCTCCTCCCATATTAAAAAGGCTTTCCACTCTACTCTCCACCATAAACCTAAAAAACTTCCCAACACTCCACCCTTAGCCAAATTATTCCTTCTTTGAATTCAAGAAGTTATTGACCATATCTCCAAAATAATTTTAGAAAATAACATTAAAAATTTGTTAAAACCCCAGAAAACCCTTATCCAACTCTTTAGGTTAGCCAAAGACAAGAATTATCCTATGATCAACCCCATTGTCTATGAGATACCCTACTCTTACGGTATGTCCTAAATAGGAAAAACTCGGAGATCCTTCAAAGCCTGCCTCAAAGAACATATGGGTGACACCTACCACAATAGAGTCACTAAATCCATCATCACCAAGCACTCCAATGACATGAAGCATTTAATTTATTTTGATAAAACAAAAATCCTGGCCTCTGTCCCCTTCCACTTGAACGATGTCATTAGGGAAGCTCTTGAAATTGAAAAGAACCCTAACAACTTTAATCATGAAGATGGTTATCAAATTAGTCATTCTTGGAAGCCAATTATCCATTTTTTTGTCCTCTAAACCTAATTCCCCTTACACTGATGTTAGTAACCTTCCCTTTTCTCTTAGTCGCTACTTTCCTCTTTCCCTCTCCTTTATTGTGTCCCCCCTTTCTCCTTTCCTATATTTTTTCTCTTTTCTAATCTAATCCTTTCTTTTCTTTTCCTTTCTTTCTTCTTCCTCTTTTATTACGCTTTCTCTCAATAATCCTATAATTTTACTTTAGTTTCTTTTTTAATTAATTTTACTATTCTACAATCTCATATTACAATTTTTTTGTCTTTATTGCCTTTAACCCCCTCTTTTATTTAATCATAATTTCATTCTATAACCCTCTCTCTTTTACTTCACTTTTATTCCATCATTATTAATTATGTTTTATTATATTTTTATTGGTATTCATTTATGTACTCTAATAATTTGATTCTAATTGATACTTTCTCAATAATTTCAATTTAATTCATACAATTAATAATATAACTTTAAGTCTATTCTAAAAATCAATAATGTGTCTTAAATTATTATTCCCTTGGCTTCTTGATCATGTGGCCATCCGACCTTTTACCCCTAACCTTATCTGATTTCTTGGATTCTTTTAATCATTATTCTCTTTACTTAGTTTTACTTATTCCGATTCCCTCTGTTTTTAGACCTTGTCCTTCTCCTCCATAATATATTGAGTAATTAAATAGTATTAACTAATTAATAATCAATTCAATTAATTATATTAAATTTTAAAGGAAAATGAGTGAAGTGTTTAATTGAAACGTGGAACACCACAATCAAATAACATAGTATTCGAAAAGATCCTATCATAATCTTTTTTATTATTATTATTATTATTATTGTTACAATTATTATTAATTATTTTATAATATTAATTATTATAATTATTGTTATAATTATTATTAATTATTTTAAATATTTGATTTATTATTATTATTAAAAAAATGTAATTAGTGATAAATATACATGCTACTTAGTAACTTTCTGAAAAACAATATATTTCCTCCTTAATTCACGATGGTTAATTACTTGAAATAATGCAAAAAATTTTCTAATTATATTAAAAAACCTCTCCTTAGCCTCATTTAAGGTTGGCATAATGATGCGAAGTTTTGGATAGAATTATTGGGGGTAAAAGAGGAGATTATCTGGGAGAATAAGGATAAAATGTTAAAAATATTATCACTCCCAAATTTAAGGATAAGTTGTGGGATGATAAAGAGTTAGAGGGAAAAATGAAGCTAAGATATTATAAGCAGGTGATCAACCCCAATCTTGATAACCTGAACCATATTTATATCTTTACCATTGCTAAGAAGAAAACAAACATCGCCAAGAGAAGAAACACTTCTCATGAGCTTCAAAGTGAAACCATGCATTGCTTAATTCCCAAAACACCTTGGGACGAAAGAGTCTATCACTTTTGTGATACTAAGAGGATTGAAGATAAACACTTTTTCTTGGATTTCCCAACTCTTACTCACATCCATTCTAATTTTTAAATTCTTTTCCACATTACCAACATCTTGACTTGTTCAGTTCACAAAAATATGGTGATATAGGAATGCTTTTATCCCTTATTTTTTATCATAGAAATAAAATATTAAAGAATCTAGGTTAATCTCTTACTTTCTTGAATTCGAATAGACCATATCAATATTAGTGAATGTTAATCATCATCATCGTCATCAATATTATTTATAACAATTTCGATGTATTTATATTATTTTAATTATTAATAATATTTAAAATCATTATTTGTTTACATCCCAATTAAAATAGAAAAAATGATAATACCTCATAACCATGGTATGAAATAATAATAAAATATTATTATATAATAATATATAGTATTTTTTAATATTAATACATTTTATAATATCAAAAAGACATTGTATGAACATCTAACACATTTAAATATTTTTAAATAACGAATTACATTAGAAATATTGTGAACGACTAAAGTTTTCAACATGAGTGAGCGATTATTTAACAAAAAGTGTGATAATGATTTTAATGCGCGAAGTATGATATGCTATTTTTTTCCCAGTAAGACACGACATTGAAAACCTATTCTAATTAATTAATCATTCATATATATTTATATATTCTTAAAGTACGATAGACTATATTGATTTTAGTTGATGTTAATCATCATTCTTTAATGGGGGTGGGAATAAGCTCTTAACGCAACCTATATTAGAATGTGTAATTCTACCAACATGTGTCTACACAAGCTCCATACATGCAAGCACAATGATATGAGGAAGGAGAACCAAAAAATGACAACTCTTCCTCATAAATGTGCGAAGGTAATGGGGAAGGAACGACAATGTTACTATTTTTGTTCATGGTTTCCAGTGTGTCTCATGCAGTAATTAGAGGGTTTACTATAATGACTCTGACATACTCAATTGTGGGAGGGAATGATGCACACTCTGAGATCATTTATGGCTTGGTGCAATAAATAAGGAATGCCCTCTTTAACAAGTGTTTCAAAGTTAACACTTGTCCTATCCATGTCCTTCACTGGAAAATAAACGATATTTCGACCTCACGACATTTCTCCTCCTCTGGTTGTTATAAATGTGTTGGATCAGTCACTGTTATACAATCAACTCACAAAATAGAAGAAAATATAGATCATGAGTGAGAAATTAGCCTCTTCGAGGGGGGAACCTCCTTTAAATTACATAAATGAAAATTTCTTGGATGATACTGAGTTAGTGTGTTTGGTGCACGAATGTACAAAATCACACCAACTAAATGGAAGTGGTTTTTCTCTCTTGAGTTATTGGTCACAGGTAGAAAATAGATGGATTCAAGCAAGTTATTGGAACATGCTCAAACATAAACTTACTAGATATAGAAATAGCATGCATATTCAAACATAAAAATTAAACTAAAACTAAAACAAATAACACAAAAGCTCTAAATAGAGTCAAACAACTTCAATAATCCAAACAACGACGCTTACGTCCCCTCTTATTGAGTGCTGGTAGGAAATGAGGATGAGACTTTAATCCACTTGCCAAGGGGCCCTTAGAACTAGGGGTTCTAAGTCCCGATGCAAGGATGTCTTTACTTCTGAGCTGCCTTGGTGCAAAGTCTCCCTCTCTCTACTATGGTGGACTGGAGTTATTGGATGGCCAACAACTGAGTCCCCTCTATCTCTGCTCTGGATCACACACTGTTGGTATTGCTTGGCGAAATTGTGACCAACATAACCATGTGCTCTCATATTGTTCATCTCTTGGTGGTCTTTTATAGGAGAATTAAAATCCTCCTTCCCTCTCTTGGTACATTTTGGATAGTGACCCGAGAGAGGAGGGTGATTCCATTACGTGCCACATTTATCCCATTGTGTGCTCCCTTGATGTCCTAAGGAGGCTTGGGTGGTTGTTCTTTAGGCGGATTCAAGTATGGAATCAATGCCCTAGAGTGTGCCTTGTTGTCCCAAAAATGACTTTTGCTACTCCCAGGATTGCATGCTTTTTTGAGCAAAAGGCGCGCAAAGGCATGCTTATCGAAGAATTTTGCGCGAAAAGGCACATTTGACTGGTTCTTCTTGTGCACAATTTGATTTTTCCTTTCCGACCTTAGAGATTTTTAAATACTTTTAGATTCTCTAATGTATTTCAGCCTTGTAAATCCTTCTACCTGACATTAAATAATGTGATCTTTGCTTGTCCTATTCTCCAGTGATAACAGTTGCCTCCTAATGTGTCAGGTCTAGGAAGAACTGTATAGCCAGAATATATTATAGTTTATTTTCTATATACTGTGTGTGGAGAGAGAGAGACCTGCGTGTAGCTTGGAATTTGAGACACCCTACACCGAGTCGAAGAGTGACCATGTCTTGTGGGATCCCTGTCAGCAATGGTATAATACAATATATACAAATTTTCTACAAGGTGGGCATGTCCCATGCTCGTGATGCTTTGGCTACTTAGACAAATCTATTTGATAGATACAGATTCTGTCTGTGTCACTAATATGGTAGTGATCTTTTGGTTGATGATGATGACTGCTGATGCCCTCAGGGGCATTTTTTTCTTTGAAAATAGGTGGAAAGTGGTACCTATATGCGTAAACTTGGTATGGCATATAAATGCGAATTGTACGCATAATCGCTGGCTGGGACCTCCTATGTAAGAATTGATGACAGAGATGCTTATAAAGGCACGGGTCTTCAACGAATTTGATCAAATTGAAATGGTTGTAAGGTACGGTACCATCTTGACATTAAAGCTTGTGTTGTAGTCAAATGTCAGGAGGATCAATGACATCTGTGGGCAATTATGTCTCCCACAATGCAACCCGAGGATGCACTTTTGTGGAGAGGGGTGATCCAAGGTACCGTTTCCTTTTTTGGAAAAGAGGCATTGATGTCGACAAAAAGGAAGACTCAACTGAACAAGGGGATCTTTGATACGAATAATCAGGATCCTGGATGTGATGGGTTTAACATAGAAATGATGGCGAGGGGTGACTGAAAACTGATGATTCAATGGCCCAAGGTCGGAGTATAAAAAGCAGTTTGGCGGTAGTCATAACTATTTCTGATGGGGAAATCCCTAGAATCTGTAGGACTTCCAAGGTGGGTATAAACTGGTTATGAATGTCATGGTGGATTTTGCGTGGGGGTGTGGTACTTCAACCAAGGGTGATGAGGGACTTCTGCCATGGGAGAAAAAATGAATGGGTGGGTGGGGGATGTAGTGCATTGTTTGCAGTGTTTGTACACTTACGAAAAGAATAAAATAATGGGGTTTGGTTTGTAAAAAACACAAAGAAAGATGCCCCAAAACATGAAAGTGTTCACTCACTGATGATTTGAGGAAGGTGTTTTTGCTGAGGGTGGGGGCCCCATTGGTTGGTCTCATGTGTGCGGTTGATGAAGTAGATGGAAAGTGTTGCAGATGGGCTATGCTAATGGAGGTGTGGTAGGACAAATGCGAGGTAGTGCGCTTTCAAAACCTAGTCGTCCGAGAAAGGGGTTTTATTTTGATATGGTAAAACTTGATCTGATGCATAGTAGGTGAATGGGCATGAGGTGCTTCCCAGACTAAAGTGGCATGGCCATGGCGTCACTATTTTTTTGATATATGGTCTACTTTGGGTGACGAGTGCCATGGAGGGGAGGCTCTACTGACCAACAAGGATGCTTATCATGTGCAAGGTGAGGTGATGATAAACATGGTTGGATGTGTGGAAAATATGTATAATTTCTGATGGAGAAATGATGTCAGGATATGCAGAGTTTTTCTAGGACTCTATCATGCTGGGGGTAGAATGATACCTTCTATGGAACTTTCAGTGTATGGAGTTGTGGATGGTTTGCACACTACCTGCAAAAACAAATACCCCAAGTGAAAGCATATTATTTATTCAAATATTATTTGAAATACATGTGCTTAAAAAAAAGATGAGAGAGGGAATACCTGCCGGCACTGAAAATTTATTTTTTCGGAGGTGCGAATATGTGGCACCGCCCTTGGGAATTATGGAGCACTGATCACAGTGTTGCTTTCAGTCCAGTGATTGGACCTTACGAGCTCTTGTTATGTTCCTCTAAAGTTTTTGAAAAGGGCGACATATAGGTGAATAGGGCTCTTATTCAGTTCATTTGTGTCTGTTGAGTATTGAGAGGTTAGAGGCTTCTACGGAGCAGTTCTTGCCATTGCGGTCAGCCTAAGCACCAAGGATTAGTGATTTTTTGACCAGGTAAACTTCATGACATCCTGTATTTTAATTTTTTCGTTCTAGAGGTGCCAGGGTTCGTCCAATACTGGATTGTACGGATTCTGAGCCAGTTTTTTCCTTGAGTGTGCGGGTGATCAGGGTACTGGTGCACCTTTTACTCGCAAAACGAAGGTTTTGCATGCAAAAGGCATGTCTGTCCAAATGTTTGGTGTGCTTGTGAGTGCAACAGGTGCACAGAGAGCCAAGGGAACATTTTCTAAATTTTTGGAAATTTTTTCCTGTTTTTGGGTATTTTTATGCTGCTGATGTGCTCCTGTTTTGATGACAGGATGTTGTGGAGAGAGCGAGATTGGCCCAAGCTTTGCACTGCTTTAAGTGTCGATGGTCAGGCGTGCCAACAGTTGGCATGATGGGGTCTCCTAAAATTCATGGAGAATGACCTTCTTCGATTACAGGATCAGCTTCTGCGCTACCTGATCCAGTGTTAGAACAGGTGGCGCAAGGTGATGGTGTTGCGTGGGCATGACCTCACCTTCTGTCCTAATACGGATATCTACTTTGTGATCGGGTTGCTACCTCAAGGTGAGGTGCTTCGGTATCCACTTCCTTCTAGGAGGGTGGATCTTGATCAGTTCTGAGTGCATCATTGCGATAGGGCGCCCCTTACGGAGGGGTGCATAGCGATTGCCACAGTGACAGCTTTGGCTAAGCAGTGCGCTTTGGTGGCCATTATGCGGATGGCAGGGTCGTCTACTCCACATCAAGCATCAGGTCCGCAGGTTGGTGTCTTGCGTCGGCTGAGGGCCGGACACTTTTTCAAATTTGCCCGTTTTTATTATGACGGGATGTTGGCACAACTTTACAAGGTCTGGGATGGATCGAAGTTGTTTACCTATACCAAAATTTTGTGCAGCATCATGTATGAGCAGGTGGTGCTGCTGAGACTGGTGGTGGCAGTGCCTACTGGGGGGCCACGGGAGCCTCGTATGAGGAGGTGGGCTCCCGTGATGCCTCGAGGAGGTGGGGGTAGGGTGGGGCGCTACTGGAATACCACCACGAAGGCTTGGTTTAAGGCCAACCCTCAAATGTTTCTGCCCTTCCCTTATGCAGGGATGGACTTCTGAGGGGACCCAAACATGGGTCTTCCTGCTCGATACGCTTGGGGGCCAGAAGGTATGTATTTGTGTTTTACACATTTATTTGAGTATCTATGTTTATATGTGTATTTATGATGACACTGAAATAGTTTTGGTTACTCTTGCAGATGTCAGCAAGGTTGGTTGTCCTATGGCTCGGTTGGTTAGGCACCAGACGATTTGACGACTGCGAGGAGCTCTTGGGGGGTAGGGAGGAGCTCTTGCCCAGCCTCTAGGTGGAGCACCAAGTAGTGAGGCTGGCCCCTCGGGGGAGGGTAGTAGTTCAGTTGCCACTGAGACTGCTGCTGAGCGATCTCGTGTTGATGTGGTGGAGGCTCGCGTTGCTAAGCTGACTGAGCGGGTGGTAGTTTTGGAGGATGCCTGGGGTCGAGTGGACCGCTTGACCCAGGGGATGCCTACTTGAGGCTTTTTGTATGACCTCAAGGATGCATGGCAGGAGATCCTGATGGCTCGGGAGAGGGGCTATCGTCCATTTTTATGTCGGGTGGCAGTTTCGGTGTTGACGGTGGCTCCAGTAGTGGTACCAGGAGTGGAAGTGGGTCCAGGTGCCCCGCCTGGGGGAGCGCCACCCTAGAGTCATTTTTTACATGGGGAAAGCACCCATTATGAGGATGCTTCCCCTATTTTTATGACTTATATGTGTATCTTTTTGGGCTGATCGATGGGTCAGAGACACTATTTTTTGTACTCAAACACATACATTTTGACATATATATATGAGAGATATTGTTTTCGGGTGTGCCTCATGTTTTCACTTATGGATTATGTTATGTTGATGGATATCTATGTTTTTGTTTATTTATGTATGATGGTTTATTCTAGATGAATTCCATTTTAGAATATTGTTAGCTATGCGATCAATTGTTTGGTTTTGACTCCTTGGTGCATGTGTGAATGTAATGTAGTCAAATTGTCTGCTTAATATTTTTGTACGCAAATATTTTCTAAATAGATGTGGATCTCTTGTCTCAAATGTTTGGTTTAACTGTGACACTACTAACTGGGAATCAAGGTAGATATGTATAAGTTGTATGCCCTGATGGAGGGCGTCGCACATAAGTCTAATCACGATGTCATATTTTTCCTGATTGTTTGTTGATGAACCGATGCACACACCATTGGTGAAGAGTGGTGATCGGTCAGGGTGATAGATGACCCAGGTGGCTATTGCTAAACTTTGAGACCATCGTGATGCTTCATCAGCAAAACCGAAGTAAGGGTTGGGTTGGTAATCTATTGTGATGCTCAAGCATGTTTTGTAACAAGTATTTTGGTCAAAAATTTGCAGTGGTTGGGTTTGTGTACGTTGACTTTAGGGTAGGGCCTCCTTGGTCGTTATGGGTATGATTTCTTGAGGTAAAGGTCGTTGATGGGGTTCCTGAGGCATATTCCTTTCGGCTCAATCAAGATGTATGCCCCCTTGAGGAGGCAATGTTTTATGATGTAGGGTCCTTTCCACAAGGTTTCAAACTTTCCTGGCCCTACGACTTCTTTTGCGACATCATAGCAAAGGACTAGTTCTCCCTCAGTGAATGAGCGAGGGTTGATGTGGCGGTCGAATGATGATTTTAACCTTTTCTTATGGGCCTCATTGTGTTGCAGCGATTGTCATCGGCTTTCATCGACGAGCTCTAGTTGTACTAGATGCTTTTCTAGGGGTTGGGTATCATCAAGGAGTTCGATGGCGGCATGTAAATTCGGGATCTTGCGTTCTATGGGAATCATGGCTTCGACCCCATATACCAAGTGGAATGGAGTGAAACCAGTGGACGTCTTCACAGTCGTGCAATATTCCCACAAGGCAGAGAAGAGCATATGGTGCCAGTTGGTTTTATGGTTATTCAAGATGCATTGTAACATCGTTTTGAGGACTTTGTTTACAACTTCTACCTGCCCGTTGGATTGGGAGTAGTATGGTGAAGCGAATTTGTAGGTGAATCTGAGGTGGTGCGATAGCTCCTTGAAAACTTCATTCTCAAAGTTTTTCCCATGGTTGGAGACTAAGTCCTTAGGAACGCCGAACCGGGCAATCACATGGTTAAACAGAAATCAAGTGGCGGTTTCTGCAGTGTTGTCTTATGTGGGCATGGCTTCTGCCCACTTGGTGAAATAATCGATAGCCACTATGATGTATTTATGATTTCCGGATGATGCAGAGTTGCAAGTCATGAAGTCAATTTCCAATTTACAAAAGTGATCGATGACAATGATGGGGTGCAGAGGAGCGGGAGGGGCTCTTGCCTTATGAGCGAAGCACTGGCATCACTATCATCTCTTGACTATTGTAATGCAGTTTCGAAACAGGGAGGGCCACAAATATCCTGCCCGTAGGAATTTTTGGGCGGTGGCCATCTCGGAGAGGTGGCCGCTGCAAAATCCTTCGTGGCAGTCATTAAGGGCTTGTTTCGCTTGGTCGTGACTAAGGCATCGACATAAAATGGTGTCAATTCCCCATCGGTACAAAACGTCTCCCATGAGGAGATATCAGGGGGCCTGCTAGTGTATGCGTTGAAGGTCATCTCTAGTGAGATGAGGTCTGAACTTTTGAGTTCGTAGGAATAGAAGAATGTCTTTGTACCAAGGGTCGTCGGTTTCTATGAAGAAAAGATGTTCATATGGTAGTGAATCATTGACTGGTGATCCCTTGGTATCCCTTGGGAGGTCCATAATGAACTCTGCTAAGATAAGCACCTTTTTTCTTTTAGGGGAGCGAAACTTTAAGTTGTGTTCTTAGAGAATGATTATCTAGCGGGTGTACTTCTGGTTCATTAGGTGACGTGTGAGAAGATATTTGATGGGATTAATATCCGCGATGACCGTAGTGGATTTTAAGATGATGTAGTGTTGAAGCTTCTGGACTGCATGGATTAATGTTACGGCAGTCTTTTCTTCAGGCTCATATCTTAATGAGGGGTCTGCTAAGATTTTACTGACATAATAAATTACGTGCTCCTTCCCATCCAGGCCTTCCTGGACCAAACTTTGACCAAGGCGGACTCAGAAGCCGATAGATGTAGGATGTAATATTTGTCATAGTCTGGAGGACTGATGATTGGTGCTGAAGATAATGTTTCCTTCAATGCATCAAATGCTTGTTGGGCATGATCATCCCATTTGAATGGGATGTCTTGGTGAAGGAGGCACAGGAACCCTTGAGCGCAGGTGGCATAGTCTGGGACAAAGCATCTCAGAAAATTGGCCTTCCCCTATAGGCTTTGCAGTTTTCTGAGGGCTTGAGGTGGAGGTACCTCTTTGATGGCTTGGACCTTGAGGGGGTCCACGGGAATCCCTTGCTGGGACACGATAAAACCTAAGAGTCAACCTGTTGTGACGTATAAGACACACTTGAGGGGGTTCAAGCATAGGTTGTATTGACACCATCGTTGGAATACCAATCGCAGATCCTCAAAGTGGTCTGAGCGCTTCTTGGAGCAAATGGTTAGGTTGTCCAAGTAGGCGAGGATAAGGTGTGCCAAGTCATGAAATTTATAGTTCATGGCCCTCTGGAAGGTGGCTCCAACATTTTTTAGGCCAAATGGCATTACCTTATATGCGAATGTTCCCCAGGGGATGGTGAACACGGTTTTGTATTGGTCTCTATGGCAGATTTGAATTTTGTTGTACCAAGAGAATCCATCCATAAAGAAGAGAGCCTTGTGACCTGCACAAGCATCGATGACCTTGTCGATGAATGGGGTGGGATAATTTTCCTTGGGACAAGCTTTTTTCAAATCCCGAAAATCGGTGCAAACGCGTACGGTGCCCTGTTTTTTCATGACGTGTACAGGGTTGGAAACCCAAGTTGTGTAAGCAATAGGGTAGATAAACTTGACTTTGTGAAGCTTGTCGATTTCTTGTTTTATTGCTTTTTCCTTTAATGGGTGGAGTTGACGCTTTTTCTGGTGCACTGGAGGTATGTCAAGCCAAGTGTCAATATGGTGCTCTATGATAATGGGACTAAGCCTAGGCATTTTTGAGTAGTCCCACGCGAATATATCTCGATACTCTTGTAGCAATTGGGTATAAGAAGTTATTTCTTCTGGAGAACATGTTGCCCCCAGTGAGATTTCTTCAACCTTGCCAGGGTTTTTGGATATGTTTACCTTGATGGTAGGTGAGATGTTTGACCTATTTCTTTCCTCAAACACATCGGGCACCGGGATAGGATTCTTGAACCAATCGACTTTCCCTGATGGAAGGAAATATTTTGATTCGATCGCATATATCTCTTGTTCTTTTTTCTTGTCAGGACTGGACATTTGCTTGGGGAGAAAAAGTGAACGGTGATGCATTGCATCCCATGGATAATCTGGCTCTGTCATGGCTTCTAGGATGTATTCATTTGAATGAAATAGGGATATTAAGGGGGATTAATCCTACACAAGGTTATTCTGAAGAGGTTCGATCCATATGGAGCTAGTTGAGAGACACAAGAAGGATTCCATCATCGATATGGTGGAACTAGACGCGGTCGAAAGAGTGTAGATAGACTGGGTCTGTACTGTCATAAGAACAACTACTCTAGTAGTTACAGCTAACTCGAAACCTATGGCAGATAAGAATACAACTCGAGTCATAGTTACGAAACATGACGATATGAATCGTATATGGTGTATCGTGTCGTCGACATTTGGTGGGGGGAGAATCTCCGTTATGGGAGTTTCCGTGAGCGCAGGGTTGGGTCCCCTGTTAGGATGGTTAATTTCTTGTTGGTGGAAATTGTGCCTGGTGTAGAGGTGCCTGAATGTTTCCATTATCGAGCATGCCTCTAGTTCGTGGTTATGGCCAGTGCAAATGGTGCATGGTACCATTGTGTCAACTGAGTAGATTGTGCAGGAATCAACACTACTCTTTGTCCCAGATGTGGACACTTGGAAAGGATCTTTGGTAGAAGACCAGGTCTTCTGCTTCTATTTCCATGTTGTTAGCTTGGATGTGTCTAGCTCTTTTGGGGAGTGTAGAATTAATGTTGCTCTTGCCACTCTTAGCTTGGGGATATTCTCACATTTAATTGTATGATGAAAGTGTGAAAAAATCCGACAATAAGTACTTGTGATATTCTCTTGGTTAGAGAGAAGTTTATGTGGCAGAGATGAGACTGTGTGAAAACTGTTTGTGAGGTGCTTCAATTCTTTGCATTCATTGAATGGGTGGCCAATCAAGTCACATAGTCTGCATGTTATCCTAGGTTGTGCCTGGGTCATGCTTGGTTGGTGTGCTGCCCTATTTTGTCCATCACGTTGGTGTGGGTATGGGGTTGCTGGTTTGGAGTTGATATACTTTCTATACCATTTGAGGATATTGTCCCCCTTCTTCTCTAATATATGAATCATATTGATTAGAGGACGAACTTGTGGGATATAGGTACAACGTTGTCCACAGTGATTGCCTTGACATACTAGGAAGAATAGCCTAGATACGGGGGTTCCATCATGTTCAGTTGGTGGCGTGAAGAGGTACCAGAATCGTAGCGCTTCTAATTCAAGCTAGGTGGCGACCACATGATTGGGAATTTTACATAATGCACATGTTGTTCTTCGCTGTAGAGAGTGGTTGGGTGTAATTGAGGGTTCCCTAATTGGTTGTTTTTCAACTAACAGAAAGAGGATGGATCTACTTGTCACATCTTCTTGGGTTGTCGAGTTGTTCATAGATTCTGAGTTTGTGCCATCTTTTTGGGAGAGGTGGACTATGGCTGAGCGCAAACTAGCCAGCGCTAATCAGAATCGGGGGATATAGCGGAAATTTTCTAGAATGTGGTTGTCGGCCCATAAAGGACATGTGAATTGCGCTGCTCGCAAACCAACGTAATAAAATCATTTTATAGGATACCATCTGTGGATGAGTTATAGGGTTGCGCATTCTTCGATGAAGTGACCACATTCATCGCACAATGCGTAATGTATGATGGGGGGGGGAATATGAACGGGAGTCATTCTGGTGATTATCTTTCCTCCTGCAAGTACAAGATGGGTGCGAGGTTCATCTCCAGATGATTGGGTGGAGGGGTCCTCTTGGTAGGATCGCTTAATGGCATGTAAAGCATCCCTATCTCATGAGATTTCTAGGAAATGATGGGTATAGTGTCCATAATTGCTGCAGATGGTGCATGCGTGATTGGTATGCAATGCTTTCCCTTGAATTTTGGTGGTAGGTTCCTTTTTAAGGGAACGTGGTGTCGCGATGTCTACCTCAGAACTGAGGAGCAGTTTTAATTCATCTAGCTATAGGCATATGTGGGTAGGATGGCCTACTACATCACATATGGCGCATCATGGTGATTCTCGTTGCATGGTGGGAGTCTCCATCTTCTTTCCTCTTCTCTTAGCTGTAATCATCAGTTTTGCGGTAGGAGTTACTTGTTCAGGGATGTTTTGGACAGTCTCCTGAGCAGATGGGGCCTCCTCGGGATTGACAGGCACTAACCCTATAGAGGTGATGTGCATGGCTCCCATCCCAGTAGGGGGGACGAGGTACCAAATTGGTATTGCAAAAGATATGTTTGATAACACCACTGTTGCCAAAACCTACTGGGATACGAAACCAGCTGGTAGGTAGAGGAAAGGAGTTTGGGAGGTGGCATAGGCTAGAGAGGCTACCGTAGCTAAGGACTTAGTGTCATTACTGCTTGTATCCATGTCTTGACTAGCCTCGGTGCTTGATGTGGACATCATGCACACCGGGGCCTCTATGATGCCAGATGATGGCTCTGGGATAGCAGGGGTATCACCTAGAAATGACCCTAGGATGGATGATGGTTTGAACTAGTCGGGGTCATATTCCTGGTACCATGTTAGCACGTCCACATATGTATCTACGTAGGGTAGAATGACATCGTTATTTATTAAGGGCCGCTTTTCACTATGTGTCAATTGGTTGACATAATAATGCGGTCCTCATGGGGGAACATCATAGTTTGGAAGAAAAAGGAGGCGATGGCTGACATAGCATACATATAACTCCACCCAAGGAGTATATTTTAATCCAATTGGGTGTCCAAGACTTCAATTTCTATATGGACCATATTTATGGCTAAGTAGACCAGGACATTTTGGTGGAGATCGACGGGGGATGAAGGGCGACCATCGTATGCTCTAAGCATGATGTTTGTTGGCTTTAATTCGGGCGACCCTAAATTTTGCCAAACGTTCTTTGACATGATGAATGTGGATGCACCTTCGTCAATGATACATTGGTGAACAGTGATGTTTAAGACCGATACTAGTATCTGAAAGGAGACTATTGAAGGAAGCCTAAGGGTGGGTTTATCTAAATCAAAAGCCATTAGATGTGAATTGGTAGGGTCGATGGCACCTAATACAGAAATTAAATCTTTCTGTTGCTTCAGTAATGATTGTAATACCTCCAAAGCTGACATAGTAGTGGGGGTTTGAGCTAAATCATCCACAATGCTATAGTTATGGGATGCTTTTGAATAGTTTCCTACTCGCCTAGTTAGTCCCTTAGCCATCTTGGGAAAAGGTTCAATAGGCATCTTTGATATGGTCAAAGGTGTTGGTGGTGCACTGGTATTGGCCCTTGACACGTTGGTGTCTAGTGGGGTGTCGTAATTTCGATTCTGTGTCTAAAAAAAAAATTCTTCGCCAGTCATGTAGATTTTGTGGTTGTTTTTTCTGGAATCGTTGGGAGTTTGTTGCTGTGTTCTAACTATCCCTTGATGGGGAAAAGGCTCCTGAATGACTAATTTCTGCTGGGAGGATCCTCCTTTCCCACGGTTACTCTGTAGCTTCTTCAGCTCAGGGAGGTCAGGACAGTGGTGAGTGTAATGGCCGAACTCACCACAGATCGAACAAGAGTGGTTTGTCCAAAGAATTGCCCTTTTGTTCCGCCTATAGGAGTTTCTTGGCTCCTAGTTTTGATTTCGGTTGGAGTTTCCTCCAGCCTAAGATCGCAGAGGGTATTGTTGATTTTTTCCCCCATGTCTAGAATTTCCTTTAGGTTTTTTTTTTCCTTTTTTTCTTAATTGCGTTAGGAGGTTATTTTGGATTTTCCTGGTTATATGGTTGGCGTGGTTGGTTTTGGGAAGGTTGCACAAATTTCACCTATGCATTATTCTGCATGGGTGGGTCTCGTGCTGGGGACTGAGCATAATGCAGTCCCTCAGTTGTAAATGGTTGTTGGGGGGGAGCTCTTCCGTCAGCATGTCCATCTGCGTATTGGGTCCTCTGAGCAGGAGGATAGGGTATTCCATGCTGATGGTGATACAACGATGCCCTACCGGTCAAATTTTGCGGAGGCATGTGATGACTTTGGTAGCCAGGTTGCGGTATGTTCTAGGTAGAATCATACGTGTAACCAGGGTATTGAACGCTACTGCTTGGGTGACTTTGGGTCAATGACCCAATTAAACCGTCTGCAGAGTTTGATGTGCCTGGAAATTATTTGTAAGTTTGCAAGTGCGAGGCATTCGACAAGATATTATAAATATACCCTGAATATGTATAGATCAACTTGAGTTGTTTGGCCTTAGTGATGGCCTCCTCTTCGGAGATGGGTTTTTTTTGCGCCACGTCTTTCAAAATCTCTGTGGTGAGAGTTTTCAGGAAAAGTTCCAACAATACTCGATCGTCGAGTTTGGCTTTGCACAAACTAAGACGTCACTGCCATTCATGAAGATGGTTCAAGATATGAACGACAGGGGTTTGCCTAAAGTGGGTCAGTAACTCCATTCTGGAATTGTGGTGGATGGGTAACTAAAAATAGGTCAGGAACACAGTGGCGAGGGCGCTAAAGGTTCCATGTGTAGAATATGGTTTTTCCACATACCATTTCACTGCCACTCTAGTTAGAGTGCGTTGAAACAGTCTTAGTCGAATAGTATCATCAACAATGATGTTCGAAGAACACCATAGGTGGAAAGTCATAACATGATTTCTGGGGTCTTATGCTTGCTTTCCTTCAAACTTTGGAACGTCCGAAGGGAGCTTCGTGGCCATGAGAGGCCATATGGTGTTATGTGCAATGGGGTCATTTGTCAGCTTGGTCAAATCTAGTAGATTTAACGACGCTAGAAAAGGTGATTGCGAGGTTGTAGAAATTGTGACTTGTGAAAACACAATGTTCTGGATAGGAATAGGGTTTGTCTATGACGTACCCTGTTGTGCGTTCACTTGGATTTCCGAATGGGTAGCACTCCTCTGCCTGCAAGGAGTTGTTGGATGAATGGTGTGTGGTGACCCTGTGGGGGTGTTCACCGGTGTGTCATTGGGAGACCGGCTAGGTTTCCCAACTAACGATGCCCCAATAAAGGATGAACCAATGGGTGGTAGTGTTCAGTCTTTGATGCCTAAATGGCGAAAGACCTGAAGCCCCTCTCGGTAATGGGGGGAGGTCCAAAAGGTGTCTAGATCGACGAGGTCTCGTTGGGTCCATTCTGGCATCGACTAGGTATGGTTTTGGAATTATTTGAGAGGATAGAGACTATAATCAAAGAAAAAATTCGATCGCATACATAAAACAAAGCGAAAATAAAATAATTTTTCCCTTTAGATTAATCCTATGTGATCAGTCAATCAAAAAATATTGTTTTTTGTTGTTTGCGTACGATACTAAAATCATAGAATACCTAATGTCCTCACATTCTCAAATGTAACTGGGCCTTGAGAATATATCTTGTGAATGCTGGCACAATGTCCCGAAGGAACTAGCGATGTCCCCAGTCAACTGAAGAAAATCCACCAAGGTAAGGGTAGAAGATCTAATGCTGCCTGCACCATCACCTATAGGGAAAGGATGCCCTAATTTTGGCCACTAAGCACCACCATCCCACGTGAGCATTCGAGTCTTAGGCTTCTTAGTAGTTCAACTAATAGTATCGAGTATCAACCAAGTCAGGTAGCCCCAACTGATACCGCACGCACTACGCCTAAGCCTAACCCCCCTGAATCGAGTCTCTGTCGCGCTCAGGTTTTCTTTTTTGTGGGATAATAGGTGGATTTGAAAGCTCTCTAAATAGTCAACTTCTGTGTTTCAAGATGAAGAATGACCAAGGCGTCTTATTCGATGCCTACCCCCTTGATCCTAACTTAGACTATAAATTCTTTTGTGACCCCTGTGGGGAGAATTTAGTGAGTTTTGTTAAGTTAGTTTTAGGTGTCTTTACTTTGCTTAGAGTGTGGATGTGTGTGAGAAAAAAGTGAACAAGCACATAGTTTGAACGTGTGGATATGTGATGATCCTTTTAAAAATCCCCTATTTAAACTATGTTCTATTGTTCCTTGATCAAAAGAAAAACATGCGTGGATTTGGGTTGCTTTCGATTTTTCCTAGTTAATCTATGTGATTAACTATAGGGAGATGGTGAGTTTTGAATAGAGAGTGTTCATATGCTTGCCTAGGATCACCGAAGGGTGCAAAGGTAGTAGATATTACTTGCTCTTCTATCGACAACTCAATCCCGGTCCCGAGATCCTAGTGCAAAAATTGAACTAAACTAATGACTTTTATACTAGAAAAAAGGACTAGCTAAGCATACGTGGACTTGGGCCACTTAATTGGTTAATTACCTAGGTGTTTTGGTGCCTAAATTTGCAAAACATAATTTTTTCGGAATGCAAGTTGATTTTCCTCCTACTTAAACTATGTGTCTAACTTTGCAAAAATAAACTTGAAATAAAACTAACACCTAGGCTACTAAACGTAGCTAAGAATGAGCTTTAGCAAGTTGCAAGGCACATCAACCAATGCTGGAAGATGTATTATGGGCTTCTAGTCACCTTTACAAGTAGGAAAAGATGAAATTGGTAGAGAAAATTCACATTCTATTTTTTGTGCGCAAAAGGCTGAAACAAGCACGATTTCTGCACACAGGTCGCCTCTAAATGTGCACCTTGGGGCGCACCTGTCTGTGAGAAATGCACACAAATTTACTGTAGAGTAGTTTTTGGGAGCTTTTCTGCTTTAGTCTATCACTAGGGATGAGCTAGGCAATGAAGGGGAGAAAGGGGGTGTTAGTCATCAGTATTTTTCACCTGTTGTTGATGACTAGATTCCTAGCTAAGTTTTCTAGCAGCTGATCTTAAAAATTTATCAAATTTGCCAGCTGGAAAACACCCATAAACATTTTTGCCCTCCTACCTTTCAAATCAGCCCATGATGAGATAAAACCTCATTATCAAGCCCTATCTAGCCTCAGCCCTACTAGCTTGTCCATCAGCTCCAAAGAAAACAATCCAAATCTGTCCAAGAAGTCTCCTCTAAGTTAAGTAGTGGCGCTTTAGGCATTTCTCCCTTGGCAAACTATCCTAAAGCCAAAGAACCTCTATCTACTATAGACCAGTCATAACATACCTTCCTATTCTGCAAATAAATTTGGTTACACCCTTAAGTCGCGCCATTAACAAGCCCTGAATTCTCAGCAATGCATGTGCCATAGGTCAAAATGATATTAGGTAGTTTTACAATGTTTCAAAGGATCTTTCTAGAGCAGAAGTGTACCAGCATCCCAAAAGATAGTATTTAGCTCAACATGAGAAGACAGCTGCTTCTCATGTGATTTTGAGCCTAGGATGCATCCACAGGGCAGAGAGTTGTTTCATTAAGCTCCTGCAATCATAGTCAAAGGTTAGTAAATTATGAATGACAAGAAGTGCTTTGCAAATACTAGCCAAACTGCCTGTGATATCTAAAAGAGGCGCAAAGGTATTTGGAAAGCAGAATTCCATGTCTCAGAGAAATGCCCATCATGGATTATTGAAATTCTGTAATCTTCATTTTCTTAAGCTTGAATAGGAAGTGAAGGAAAAGATAACACTGTTTAAATATTGATGAAATGGCATCACTGAGAAAACCTCCTTCATTTTATAAGCAGTGGGTTGAAAACTGAGAAAACCTCCTTCATTTTATAAGCAGAGGGTTGAAAACTGAGAAAACCTCCTTCATTTTATAAGCAGAGGGTTGAAGACTGAGAAAACCTCCTTCATTTTATAAGCAGAGAGCTGAAGACTGAGATAAGGGCCTCCTTCATCTATAAGCAGAGGGCTAGGGATAAAGTTTGATTTTAAGTTTTTCACTAACTGTAAAGGAAAATTTTAGGTACAGTCGGACAACAGCTGAGGGTTTTTGAATAAAAAATGGTTTTAAAAGAAGAGGCAAAGCAGTAGTGCTTTTAAAAGTTGTTTACATAAGTTTCACTGTTATTAAAATACAATGTGAAGCTACTGGGGTGATTATCAATGAAGAAATATTGTTAAGCAAATGGCCAAGGAAGTAAAACAGTCTTGGTCTTAAGCTGACTTCTGCTATCCAATACAAAGAAAACCACTATCAGTATGTTCATCAAACATTCTTCATTTGGTTGAGACAGAGGTTGAAAAGAAACCAGACATTTGTCAACAATAGGCCTCCTTCATAATCAAAATAAAGGGCTCACCATTGTTTGAGGATGAAAAGCAATTATTGCATGTGGCAAAGATTTCAAAAGGGATTGCTAAAGGGTGAAATGAATGAAAATTCATTTTTCTTGCAGACCTCCTTCACAGAAGAACAAAGGGATAGCCTTACCATGTTCACATTTCAAACATCAGTTCATCATCCCCTGTTTTATCTCCATAAAAGTTGAAGACTCATTACTTTAGCAATCCAGGGTTAGTCAGTTGCCTTGATGATGGAAGCTATTTATAGCAGAGTTTTTCATTTACAGATTCAGGTGAGGCTCTTCACCCACAGTCAAGAGAAGGGCTCAAAGCAGCACCTGCCAGCTCAATCAGTTTCACAACGAGCATGATTACCTTCAAAACTTCAAGAGAAGAAACTGTCAGTTTAAGTTTTAAAAGGGTGAGCTACCTCCTTACAAAATGTCAAAGAAAACCTCACATATCACAATGTGTCTTTCAACAGTTTTTCCTTTTCAATGAGAAAAACACTAAGAGGAATTGTGGCTTTGAGGATGATTTCTTCCCTTCGAAAAGTGTCACCTACAACACTTTTATGGTCCTGGTCAAAATATTGGAATTTGTAATGTTTTAAAGTGATGAAATCACAAGGCAAGTACTTCATTTTTGTTTAAACCCAAAATCCTTTTCAAAGGTTTTCAAAACCCTCACCAAGAAAATATAAAAATAATTTGACTTTTCACCTTCAAAAAGGAGTTAGAGACCGTTTCAGGGCTTATTAGCAATTCAAAAACACGAGCAACACATCTCCCTAGTTGCTCTCGGACCGAAGAAGTGTTTCAAGCAAAAAATTGTAAAGTTTAAAGCCTTTTAGCCCGCGTGGCATGCCTGGAAAAGCATGTGGTGCATTCAGGAGCAGGTTTACGAAGAGTTTGTATTGTGCCACGACGTGCCTGTAGGCGCTGGTCACGACCGCCCAATCATTGACTCGACACCCCTGTTGCTGCGCGGCACTTACCCTTTTGAACGTGCCATGCATGTTTGGACAATTAAAATGCCTCCAAAAGGGTCTTGAAGCTGCTCAACTCTCCAAGCAAAGGTCACCATCCATCTTCGAGGTATTTTTATTTGCCTCCTTGGTGTATTCAATTTTCTAAACGGGTGATTAATATTGTGTTCTTCAAGACTAAATGATGGTGAAAAAATGAAGCTCTTGGTATAAATCAAGGTGTTTTGGTAAATATTGACAAAGTTTTTTACGGTGGGAGGCTAGTAGAGTATTCATATTAGTTCCAATAGGCCTAAATCCACCATCAAGATAGTGATAAACCATAACCTCTGTCAGCCAAGTGTAAGGTAAAAACAGTGTTATAAGGTGGAGGAAGTTTTTGAAAGGAAAACACAGTGTTCCTAAGGTGAAACAGTGAGCCTAATTTAACAACAGTGATCATACATGAATGACTTTGTCACTTTCAAAAGTCCTCTCTATGTGGAAAAAAAGCAAACAGTGCTACCTCCTTTGATCCATGAAACAGATTATGGTGAGTGAAGCTGCTAAATCAATTTGAAATTGTTTTTGTCTACCTGTGTATGTGAAACAGTGAAGTACAAGAGGAGTGTTTTTGATTGGGAGGGGTGTTTTGTTTTCTACAAGGTTGTCTTTCTTACACCAAAACAAAAATGAGCTTTTTGACCTTACCCAAACACAGTAATCATTTGACTGTGTGTACCTATTTATTTGATAACTATTTGTTGATTGGCATACAAAGGAAGAGAGACAGTGATTTGTAAGGAACAGGAAGTTGGTGTTAAAGAACCATTTCACACAGCATTTGAGGCAATTTGCCTTGGTCAAACAGTGACTAACAAAGAGGACAGAGTTGTGTGCTTGAGAAGAACTTTCCACGGGCCATTTGAGGCAGCTTGGTGTTGCAGAGAGCATTCAAAACAAGATGCCTCCCAGGCAAGATAGTAGGAGTGGCTTGCATAAGATATTTGAGCCTGTTTCCACTGAAGAAGTGAATGCCCACCCATCAGTATTGTTCAATTTCCATAAGGTTGGGTGTTTAGATTTTTGTCAAAGAGTGCAAGAGGTGAAGAGATTTTCCCCTTTGACACATCTTTGCTCTTTGAGGTTTCAAGACAAGCATTTCCAGCTAGCAGGCCTAGATTTCAAATTCTCTCCAAGGTCCATCTCCAAGGCCACTAAAATCCCTTATATTGGGGAGAAGTGGTTTAAACAAAGCCACCTGGACTCGAAAGATTACAAGCCCTTTCTAAAGCCTAAGCATAGAGATTCGTGTCCTTCCATTTTCCCCTTCTCATATATTTGGACTAGCTATGCCCCCCTCATGAAGATCATCATGAAATACTTCACTTGTGAGGGAAGATTCTCCCGAGTCTATGCCTATCACATTCGATTTCTCATGCATTTCACAAGGGCCAAATTGCTAAATCTTCCTTTCTTCTTACATAGAAGCATTGAGAAAATGGCCTCCACTGTTCAAAAAAAGCCTCCTTCAAACAGCCTACCTTTTCCATCACTCCCTCATCAAAGTCATCATTCTTCATCAGCTTGAGAAGAGGGAGGTCTCTTGGGATACTTTCATCACCCATCCGAATTTCTCCATTGTCCCTCCAGTTCATACATCTCCTACACCTCCTACTCACCATCCTTCGCCTTCTTCTAGCAAACCTGTTCCCAAGAGGCTCAAGTTTACCACAGAACAAAAAAAAGAGCCTGAAGAGGGAGAAGAGCATGACCATGATGAGGAAGAAGAGTAGGAGCAAGAAGAGGGAAGTGATGATGAGCAGCAGCAAGATGAAATAGGGCAGCAAGGGGATGATGAGGAAGATGATGAAGGGAAGTAGCATGAATATGTGCAACACAGTGAGGGTGAGCAAACCCATGAAGATGTTGAACAGGGGCAGCCACAAGATGCTGAACAGGGGCAGCCAAAACATGATACACAACAGCTATAGCATGATGACAAGAGGCAGCCTCAGGGCGATGAACATCAGCCTCCTAAAAAGGAACAACAACCTCAAGAAGAAGAGGGGCAGTAGGATAAAAAGGTGCAACGCAGTGAGGAGGACAACCCTCAAAAGGAAATGCAAAAGGACAGCCAAGGCATCCATGAATAAATCCAAGACAGTGGCAAAAATGAGGAGCTAAGTGACAAAGGTAAAGAGCCCATGTAGCATGTGCTAGCTGCCTCTCCTAGGCAAGGGGCCATGCTCTCTTCTCTGAAAGTGGCCAAGCCCCGAACATCAAAGAAAATGGTGCCTAGAGTTGCAACTCCAAATGTGACTAAAGCCCTCCGAAGCAAGGGAAAATTGCCCAAGAAACCCATGGTCGAATTGCCCAAGAGGAAGAAGACTAAAAGAGCCACCCAAAGCAAAGGGAAGGACAAGGAAGAAAGCAGTCATGAACAAGAAAGGGAATTCAACATCATCCAAATCCAAAGTGATGATAGTGATAATGAAGCCCGGATCCTAGTAAACCTCTTGATCCATAGAGAAAGCCAAATTGATGCCTTGAAGACCGATCTTGATAGGGCTAGGAACTTCAATCACTTTTTTCAAGTCCAAAACAAGCAGATGAGTGTCCATATGGCTGTATATGAGACACGGGCCATCAAATACAAAAAGGAGGCCTCCAAAGCACAGGTGAGATTGGAAGAACTCATGGGTGAGTTCGATGAAAGTGAAGGTGAAGATCAGCCTAGGCGAAAAAGGCCAAGAACCATGGGGCTCAAAAAGGCCCTTGAGAAACAAGAAGAAGAAGAAGATGCCCTTCTCCAATCTACCCCTCTCACTGAATTGTTTGAACAAGAGATAGAGAACAATTGGGAAGCATGGCTTGAGAGAGTTAATGATCACTTGGAGAAGGCAAATAGGGACTTGGACCTTCAACGGAGGATGACGGGGCATTATAAAAAACTCAATCAGCTTGCCCGGCAGAAGTTGAAGGCTGCTCAGGAAAAACTCAAGGAGGCAAAAGGGAAGCGCCGGGAAAGAAAATTGAGGAAAGACACCTCAAGGCTCCAAATTTTGGCCTCTACTTCACAACATGTTGCTGAAAACCCTTGAGGGTCATTCTCACCAAGTTTGGGCAAAATTCGACATATTTTGGTTTTTTTTTCATTTTTGGGTTTTTGGCCAAAACTCATGGGCATCGTCATTTCATTTTGGGACATCATCAAAGGATGGAAATGGTATCATTGGATGTCATAATTTCAGGGACACATACTCAAAATTTTCATATCAATTGAAGATCATTTGCTCCCCCAAAATGGCGAAAAACGCACGTTCTTTCTACACTGTGCCCCGTTTATCAGCAAGGCTTATTTTTTGGGTTTTTTTTTTTTTTTTTTTCTTTCACACAGGCCTATTTTTGAAGGACTTCCAGTGGTCATTTGGGAGAAAACTAAACATTTTTAGAAATTCGACACTCAGAGCTTTCCAACGAGCCATCATGAGCCTCATTTCGACATCGGGAAGGCCTCCAAAAGTTGCCGGCAAGTCAGGGGACTTTTTGCTGATGTACTTTTTGAGTATTTTTGTAAAAATTTAACCTTTCAAAAGTGACTTTTCCTCATGTGCATTTAGCTATTTTTGTACATGGTTAGTTAGGAAAAGTCAATTTATTTCCCTTTTTTAGCATTTTTGAGATATTTTGTTAGATATTTTGTGCCTTGAGCTTTGCAAAGCCTTAAGGACAAGATAAGATATTTTGAATAGACCAATGAGATTGCAAGTTGAACTAAGAGGTTTTCCTCACTTTGGCCTATATATTCCAAAGGCTTTCATTGTAAAAAAGCTGAACTTGATGAATAGAAGCAATATATGGTCATATAAGCTTTGGAAGAAATACTTGTCCCATGCTTTTGGATAGTTTCTTGGATGTTCTTGGATGATGAAAGAGGACTGTTGTTGGATTTCATGACTTGGTAGAATGGTATAGTGTCTCTATCTATGTTTTGTTTCTTAGTTTGCATTCATAAATCCATGTTCTTGCTTACCATAGGACAGTAGATAAAAAATTTGAGACATACCCTTGGAGGCACCTCAAATTTCCTGTTTCTTCATAGCTTCCATGTTTTCTTCATTCTTAGTCACATTAAAGAATTCTTGATTGCTCTTTAATAACTTAAGAATATTGTTTGCTTGTTTCATTTATGGTTTTATGCATGCTAAGTATGATTTACGGTATGCCCTGCTTACTCATGGCTATCCATAGCTCCATCTATGAAACTTCTCTTTGAATGATTAGATTGTCATTTGTTGAACCAAGGAGGTCTTGTTCTGATCTTGCCCTTTGCCTAAGACTATGCAATCTTGTTTTGAAAGTGCTCAATAGCTTGAAGTACTGTGTTTAGGCATTCTGGCATAGTGATTTGAGTTGTTTGTCTATCTTAAATGTATTTCCCCAAAGTCTGATAGCCATTTCCTAAAGTTAGAGAGTTATATATCTCTATGCATGGCTTGAATGTTTATTTCTATGCATTGATTAGCTAAAAGTTACATTTCTCATGATTAATGGTTTGCCCTACCATGTTTATGTCAGCTATTAAACTATTTATGCTTGAAATCCTTTGTTATTCACAAAATTGATGTCCATTACTCCATTTTGCCCAAAGATCCATTTTACCTCGAATCAAATCAGCCCTTCAACAACCTTGTATCACCATCTGAAAGCTTTCTTGACCTTTTCAACCCCATAGCCGAGTTGATCTGACATATTTTCACCTATCTTATGTCTTTGATTAGTTCATCCCTCACAACTTGAAAACCAAAACCAAAAACCTATTTCGTAACTAGCCTAAAATCAGAACACAATAAACAAACTCACATATATCCCTTACACAGATCGAGAGATCCCTCTCTGAGTCCAATAAGGCTAGGTCCTTGGGCTCCAAATATTGGTTTGATTTTACACTATCATTTGGCTTGCCAATCAGCCAAATCACAGGACCCTAACATAATGGCGATCACGGTGGGACTAACTGAGTACATAACAGTCTAGCAAACTCTTATAGATTCATTAGTCCTTAAAATTTAAACAGGCAAGCAGTCCATAGAATCATTTGGAGTAAACTCTTTTTGTTATCACCACCCTAGTAAGGTAATGAAACAGGTTTATAATACTTTAATAAACCATAGGCTACACATAAAACTCAAAAAACCTCAAAACATTCCTAGATTGGCTTTTCCCTAGTTACTAGTGGTGGACCATAGCTACATCTTTACAAAAACAACCAAGTTCCACCTAGCGACTCCACTAGCCTCCAGTAGGCCTAAAAAATCCATAAAAGACCAAAAAATTTCATAAACAATCAATGAGAAACTAAGCATAACTTAGCGATTCAGAAGACCTCACCTTAACATAGGAGATAAGCAGAAGTCTTCTCGCCAAGAGAACCATTAGCTTGTCCATACAGCCCAACAAACTGTTAAAACCAAGTGAATCACTCTTCTTTTCAAATTTCCATCTCAAAGTTTGCTATAAAACTTTTTCCCATAAGCATCTTTGATAGTGTTGGTGGTGGACCATAGTTCTCATATAAATCCACCTGGCAACTCCACTAGTCCATATTTTTGTTTTGACCAACCTTCACATTAGTAAAACCCTAGAGAGGCCATCCATCCAAAACAATCATTAATACCATCCTCTCTAAACTCTAGACTCGAAATCTGGCTTCATGAAGAATCAACACCAGATCTCATCCAGACCCAAATCCCCCTATCATAGTAGATGACCCAGAGAAGATTCTGTGGCAAGCTTCCGAAACTGGAAATTTAGCTACTGATAGGTCCATCCGTAAAGCAAGATCAGTACCTGAACATCTCACAGCCTTGCAGGATTCCCCCTTTGACGTAAAATCACCAAAAACCATTTTTAGAAGCAAGTCACAAAGTAAGATAGACTTGGACGATCTTGAGCCCCTAGATCTGCCACAGAGTCCTAGTAGAGAAGCCTCGCCTACTACACCTCCCGATTTTCACCTTCTCCATCACTTTGGCTCCTACCATCCCAGATCTGCTCAACATCAGATCACTATTCCAAGTACATCTGCCACACCTATCCAAACCACTACTGTTCAAACCACCTCAGCTCATCCCACAAGCCCTCATTTTGTACATCATCCATTAGCTCCCGTCATGGTAGCCTGGTACGCACCTTTGGTGTTGCCACAGCCTTTGGCTCCCTTACAAAATGACTATTAATCCAAAATCCCGCACTTTATCGGAGTTGAGACTACCATAGCTCAACAACATGTAGATAGGATTAGCGATGCCTTTGAATACATGGAAATAGAAGACGAGACCATCAGAATGAGGATGTTCGCCCAAAGCCTGGGCAGAGAACCAAAAAAATGGTTTAAGAGCTTAACTCCAAATAGCATCCACAATCTCCCAGAACTCTACCAAACCTTCATAAACAAGTGGGAAATCCGAAAGAACCCCATTCAAATCCTATCAGAGTATAACAATCTAAGATGGGAAAGTGTCCAGGTATACTGCACTAGGTTCAACAGTGTGTATAACGCCCTCCCACCTCACTTCAAACCCCCACTTGGCTCAGCCTTGGAAAAATTCCCCAAGGGCTTTGACCCAGACATGACTTATCAACTAAGAGACAAGGACCCCCTTACCTTAGAGGAAATGCAAAAAGTGGCCATAAGGACAGAAGCCAACTTAGCAAAAAAAAGAGCTAGGACTAGATCAGAAAGGAAAGTCACATACCGGGATGAGGTCTCCACTTCAGCCCCTTCCTTAGATCCTAGAATAGATGACTTGGTTAGGTCCATGGCCAAAATGTGGGAAAAGATAAGTGAAAAGACCCCTCTTAGGGACAACCAGCCAAACCCTCCAAACAGAAACCGGAACCAAAATTTTAGGAGGGAACAACCTCAAAACAAAACAAGGGAAAATGACCAACAAATTAGGCCACCATTTAATGAAAATTATGTGGAAGAAGATGATAGGGATACAGAACCCATTGATGAAAATCATTTGAACCTCATAGGGTCTGATAATGAGAGTGAGGTGCACCTCACAGAAGAAGAACAAGCATTCTTCTCTCCGAATCAGGATGAAATCAACTATGAAGATCCCGAGGATCCTACCATAGATTTTCAGAATTCCATAGTAGAAGCTCATAGGAAATATGACCTTAGAAGTAGAAAAAACCAAGAAAACTCCAAGAAATACAACTTAGACACTGCTAAAACCCCTAATACCATCATTAAAAAAGCAGTGGACAGCAACAAAATCATGGTCAGGAAAACTGACCAAAACAAAGATAAAGTTACCCAAACAAGTCTTGGCTCAGATGCTCCTAGTACTTCCACCAAGATTCCCAAGGTGGCTGTGTCAAACAAGATCCCAAAACAAAGCCAACAAAATTAGAACATAGAGAAAGTCATGGCTAAAAAAGCTGAAGCGAACCTGTCTAAACTACAAGTACCTTTCCGTTTTGAGGGAGAAATCACCAAAATAAAGATTACCATGCATCTCACTGAAATTATCACCCAAGGCTCTTATAAATCCCAAGTGTTAAAGGTCCTAAATATAGGAAATGATGCAAACACCCTTAATCTAGCTGATGACACTCCTGAAGTGTTGTTTGGTCCGAAAATAGAAGGAAAATTCCAAGAAGGAACCACTCTTCCCTTTTACATCAGTCTTAATATCCATGACCAAATCCTTCACAATGCCATGCTAGACTCCGGAGCCTCGCATAATCTCATGCCGAAGGTTGTAATGGAAAGATTAGGCCTAGAAATCACAAGACCATACAAAGACTTATATTCATTTGATTCGAGTAGAGTCAAATGTCTAGGTTTGATCAAAGATCTTTGTTTCAGTTTCGCCCAGGTACCTGAAAAACATATGATCATGGACATAGTGGTAGCAGACATCCCTCCCAAGTACGAAATGCTTCTATCTAGATCTTGGGGAGCCAAGCTTCAAGGAAATATTCAACTTGATATGTCCTACACCACTATTCCTGTGTTTGACCAAACTATAATACTCTATCGAGAATCACACATGAAATACATGATCAGTAGGTAAGAGAGGCCAGATAACATCATGATGTATTCCTTGCATTCCGATCTGAACTCTTTCATTTTACATACTGATGAGGACATTGAAGAACAATCAGAAGGATTTGAAACAAACTTAGACCCACCACATCAGCTGCCCCTAGTTCTCTATGATGAACAGGACACTCAAAACTATCATGATCATGAACAACTATGTCTTGAGGAAAGTGAGTGTGTCCCTTTTGAAACAGGGATAGAGCAAGAAGCACAAACCATTATGTACTATAAATCAAATTGCTCAAACCTTAGGCAAACATCAGTAGTAACATCAGGAGACTTTTTCAGAACAGAGGCATTAGAAGACTTACATATCACAAACCTCTTTGGAACTTAGGAGCAGGGAAGCTTAATGTTCTTACCATACCTCAAGGATTTACCATCACATGACTCTTCCACTGCAAATGAAACCTGGACTGTAGCCATAACAGCTCAAAATCCAGAAAAAATGCCTGATAAAATTCTTATGAGAGGAGATGATGACTGCAGTCCGAATATACCTAAGTTGCTTGAACTGGCTAACATTCTGTCACTTCAACAAAAACTTAGAACTGCTAGAATTGGAAATCTCATTCAAAATACTACTTCATACAGAGAAAACAGTGAGAAACACTTTGCCACTACCATCACTCCAAGAAACAACTTCGACAAAAGAAAATACAAAAATCTGAACCAATCAGTAATAGTCAAAGATAAAATAGCTGGTCATAGGATCTGTTTTGATTTTAGAAATACTAATACACATCCTGGTGACAGAAATTTTATCCTTCCTGCCCAAGACCATGATATACCAATGGTAAGTGCATTTAATCATATGTCTTTGCAAGATGATGTTTCAGGGTATACCCAATTGATTCCCTTGCAAAGTATACAGCTCAAAGATTTTTTCCAGTATGCTGGAAGTAGTTCTAGTTTCAAACTCAGAACTGCAAAACCACCGGATATCAAAAATATGCTCCTAAAAGCCATGTTTCCAATCCTGAATTTCTGCATTTTGACATACCTTGATGATGTCATCATATATTTCAAAAATGACAAAGAATATCTGCATTACTTGAAAAAGATGTACAGTAAAGGAAGGAGTGGAAATCAGAGGTATAAAGAGGTATGGAGGGAAGATATGGGTTTGTTCAGAGATTCATACATGAATCCTTATGTCATGCTTGAAAGAGAAAATTTTCCAATTTTTTATTTTCAAGAGCTAAGTGGACCAAGAGTGGTAGGAGATCCTTATGAGGATAAGATGCTTAAGTTTCGCCATTTCCAATATTTCTGAGTTTAAAACATTTTCAATCATTGTATATACCATTGTTTGAAAAATAGATAAAAACAGAAAATTCAAAAACAATAGAAAAAATAGAAAAAGAGGGCGGGTTGAAAAATAGAAAGAAGGCCCCATGTTAAAAAAAAATAGTCATTCAGAAAGCGCGCAAGTCTAAATGCCGCTACTAGTGCTCAAATGTCTTGTTCAGTTATCTAGCCTAATCATAGCTGAACATGTTTTAAATTTATTTGCTGATAAGTTAGTGAGTGGAAAAGATGGTCAACATTGTGTAAGCTTGACTTATCAAAGAGAATAGATTAGGAAAAGATATTGGTTCCACATGCTCAAAACAGAACCAAAGAGGGAAGCGGGGATGAAAAACAAATTGTGCATCCTAGCCCCGTTTTTCTAGATTTCATTTTTTGCAAAATAATATTTGTGTGCAACTTGTATTTCGTGCCGCAAGTACATGAAAAATCAGATTGTCTAACCCTGATTTGATAATTTTTCAATTTCATGTTTTAGATTAGAGAACAAAATCCTATCAAAACTCCTTGACAGTTGATCTAGCATAGGTAGAGTAATGAAGGAGTTCATCAGCTTAATCTAAACTCCCGGTAGATATAAGTGTAGAACTAGATAGGTTCATTTTTCAATATATATATATATATATATATATATATATATATATATATATATATTCAAAGGGTTGCTAGTCCAAATGCACCGAAAGAAAGAAAAAATGTTAGGAAAGATAGTGAGGTAGGTAGAAATATCATTGATGCTAATCATGTTGTTAATTTTCAGAAATATCATCAAGAAAGAATGAAATTTGTGCCAATGGATCAGGAACTGGTCTTCATAAGCTAAAGATCTGCAATTCTGGACACCTCCTGAAAAGGAGCTACCCTCCCCAAATGGAGCCACTATTAGTTATCAGTATTTTTCACCTGTTGTTGATGACTTGATTCCTAGCTGAGTTTTCTAGCAGCTGATCTCAAAAATTTGTCAAATTTGCCAGCAAGAAAACACCCATAAACATTTTTTCCCTCCTACCTTTCAAATCAGCCCATGACGAGATAAAACCTCATTATCAAGCCCTATCTAGTCTCAGCTCTAGTAGCTTGTCCATCAGCTCCAAAGAAAACAATCCAAATCTGTCCAAGAAGTCTCCTCTAAGTTAGGTAGTGGCGCTTTAGGAATTTCTCCCTTGGAAAACTATCCTAAAGCCAAAGAACCTCTATCTACTATAGACCAGTCATAACAGACCTTCCTATTCTGCAAATAAAGTTGGTTACACCCTTAAGTCGCTCCACTAACAAGCCCTGAAGTCTCAGCAATGCATGTGCCATAAACTGATATTAGGTATTTTTACAATGTTTCAAAGGATATTTCAAGAGCAGAAGTGTACCAGCATCCCAGAAGACAGTATTTAGCTCAACATGAGAAGACAGCTGCTTCTCATGTGATTTTGAGCCTGGTATGCAGCCACAGGGCAGAGAGTTGTTTCATTAAGCTCCTGCAATCACAGTCAAAGGTTAGTAAATTATGAATGACAAGAAGTGCTTTGCAAATACTAGCCAAACTGCTTGTGATATCTAAAAGAGGCACAAAGGTATTTGGAAAGCAGAATTCCATGTCTCAAAGAAATGCCCATCATGAATTATTGAAATTCTATCATCTTCATTTGCTTAAGCATGAATAGAAAGTGAAGGAAAAGATAGCACTATTTAAAAACTGATGAAATAGCATCACTGAGAAAACCTCCTTCATTTTATAAGCAGAGGGTTGAAAACTAAGAAAACCTCCTTCATTTTATAAGCAGAGGGTTGAAAACTGAGAAAACCTCCTTCATTTTATAAGCAGAGGGTTGAAGAATGAGAAAACCTCCTTCATTTTATAAGAAGAGGGTTGAAGACTGAGATAAGGGCCTCCTTCATCTATAAGCAGAGGGCCAGGGATAAAGTTTGATTTTAAGTTTTTCACTAACTGTAAAGGAAAATTTTAGGTATAGTGGGACAGCAGCTGAGGGTTTCTGAATAAAAAATGGTGTTAAAAGTAGAGGCAAAGCAGTAGTGCTTTTAAAATTTGTTTACATAAGTTTCACTGTTATTAAAATACAATGTGAAGCTACTGGGGTGATTATCAATGAAGAAATATTGTTAAGAAAATGGCCAAGGAAGTAAAATAGTCTTGGTCTTAAGCTGACTTCTGCTATCCAATACAAAGAAAACCACTATCAGTATGTTCATCAAACATTCTTCATTTGGTTGAGATAGAGGTTGAAAAGAAACCAGGCATTTGTCAAAAATAGGCCTCTGTCATAAACAAAGTAAAGGGCTCACCATTGTTTGAGGATGAAAAGCAATTATTGCATGTGGCAAAGATTTCAAAAGGGACTGCTCCCAAAAAGGGTGAAATGAATGAAAATTCATTTTTCTTGCAGACCTCCTTCACAGAAGAACAAAGGGACAACCTTCCCATGTTCACATTTCAAACTTCAGTTCATCATCCCGTGTTTTATCTCCATAAAATTTGAAGACTCATTACTTTAGCAATCCAGGGTTAGTCAGTTGCCTTGATGACGGAAGCTATTTATAGCAGAATTTTTCATTTACAAATTCAGGTGAGGTTCTTCACCCACAGTCAAGAGAAGGGCTCAAAGCAGCACCTGCCAGCTTAATCAGTTTCACAACGGGCATGATTACCTTCAAAACATCAAGAGCAGAAATTGTCAGTTTAAGTTTTAAAAGGGTGATCTACCTCCTTACAAAATGTCAAAGAAAACCTCAAATATCACAATGTGTCTTTCAATAGGTTTTCCTTTTCAATGAGAAAAAAACTAAGAGGAATTGTGGCTTTGAGGATGATTTCTTCCCTTTGAAAAGTGTCACCTACAACACTTTTATGGTCCTGGTCGAAATATTGGAATTCGTAATGTTTTAAAGTGATGAAATCACAAGGCAAGTACTTCATTTTTGTTTAAACCCATAAGCCTTTTCAAAGGTTTTCAAAACCCTCACCAAGAAAATATAAAAGGACTTTGACTTTTCGCCTTCAAAAAGGAGTTAGAGACCATTGCAGGGCTTATTAGCAATTCAAAAACATGAGCAACACATCTCCCTAGTTGCTCTCGGACCGAAGAAGGGTTTCAAGAAAAAATTTGCAAAGTTTAAAGCCTTTTAGCCCACGTGGCGCACTTGGAAAAGCACACAGCACGTTCAGGAGCAGGTTTACGAAGAGTTTGTATTGTGGTGCAGCGTGCCTGTAGGCGCCTGTCACGACTGCCCAATCATTGACCCGACACCCCTGTTGCTACGCGGTGCTTACCCTTTTGAACGTGCCGCGCATGTTTGGATAGTTAAAACGCCTCCAAAAGGGTCTTGAAGCTGCTCAACTCTCCAAGCAAAGGTCAGCATCCATCTTCGAGGTATTTTTTTTTGCCTCCTTGGTGTATTCAATTTTCTAAAGGGGTGATTATTGTTGTGTTCTTCAAGACTAAATGATGGTGAAAAAATGAAGCTCTTGGTATAAATCAAGGTGTTTTGGTAAATATTGACAAAGTTTTTTATAATGGGAGGCTAGTATAGTATTCATATTAGTTTCAACATGCCTAAAGCCACCATCAAGACAGTGATAAACCATAACCTCTGTCAACCAAGTGTAAGGTAAAAATAGTGTTATAAGGTCGAGGCAGTTTTTGAAAGGAAAACACAGTGTTCCTAAGGTGAAACAGTGAGCCTAATTTAACAACAGTGATCATACATGAATGACTTTGTCACTTTCAAAAGCCCTCTCTGTGTGGAAAAAAAGCAAAACCATTGCTGCCTCCTTTGATCCATGAAACAGAGTATGCTAAGTGAAGCTGTTAAATCAATTTGAAATTGTTTTTGTCTACTTGTGTATGTGAAATAGTGAAGTACAAGAGGAGTGTTATTGATTGGGAGGGGTGTTTTTTTTTCTACAAGGCTATCTTGCTTACAACAAAACACAAAGGAGCTTTGTGACCTTACCCAAACACAGTAATCATTTGACTGTGCGTACCACTTTATTTGATAACTATTTGTTGATTGACATACAAAGGAAGACAGACAGTGATTTGTAAGGAATAGGAAGTTGGTGTTAAAGAACCATTTCACACAGCATTTGAGGCAATTTTCCTTGGTCAAACAGTGACTAACAAAGAGGACAGAGTTGTGTGCTTGAGAAGAAATTTCCACAGGCCATTTGAGGTAGCTTGGTGTTGCAGAGAGCATTCAAAACAAGATGCCTCCCAGGAAAGATAGTAGGAGTGGCTTGCATAAGAGATTTGAGCCTATTTCCACTGAAGAAGTGAATTCCCACCCATAAGTCTTGTTCAATTTCCATGAGGTTGGGTGTTTAGATTTTTGTCAAAGAATGCAAGAGGTGAAGAGCTTTTCCCCTTTGAAACATCTTTATGCTTTGAGGTTTCAAGACAAGCATTTCCAGCTAGCAGGCCTAGATTTCAAATTCTCTCCAAGGTCCATCTCCAAGGCCACTAAAATCCCTTATATTGGGGATAAGTGGTTTAAACAAAGCCACCTGGACTCGGAATATTACAAGCCCTTTCTAAAGCCTGAGCACAGAGATTCATGTCCTTCCATTTTCCCCTTCTCATATCTTTTGACTAGCTACGCCCCCCTCATGAAGATCATTATGAAATACTTCACTTGTGAGGGAAGATTCTCCCAAGTCTATGCCTATCACATTCGATTGCTCATGCATTTCACGAGGGCCAAATTGCTAAATCTTCCTTTCTTCTTACATAGAAGCATTGAGAAAATGGCCTCCACTGTTCAGAAAATGCCTCCTTCACAACAAACAGCCTGCCTTTTCCATCACTCCCTCATCAAAGTCATCATTATTCATCAGCTTGAGAAGAGGGAGGTCTCTTGGGATACTTTCATCACCCATCCGGATTTCTCCACTGTCCCTCCAGTTCATACATCTCCTACACCTCCTACTCACCATCCTTCGCCTTCTTCTAGCAAACCTGTTCCCAAGAGGCTCAAGTTTACCACAGAACAAATAAAAGAGCCCGAAGAGGGAGAAGAGCATGACCATGACGAGGAAGAAGAGCAGGAGCAAGAAGAGGGAAGTGATGATGAGCAGCAACAGGATGAAACAGGGAAGCAAGGGGATAATGAGGAAGATGATGAAGGGCATCCGCATGAAGATGTGCAACACAGTGAGGGTGAGAAAACCCATGAAGATGATGAACAGGGGCAGCCACAACATGATACACAGTAGCTACAGCATGATGAACAGAGGCAGCCTCAGGGTGATGAACAACAACCTCGTAAAAAGGAACAACAACCTCAAGAAGAAGAGGGGAAGTAGGATAAAAAGGTGCAACACAATGAGGAGGAAATCCCTCAAAAGGAAATGCAAAAGGATAGCCAAGGCATCCATGAAGAAATCCAAGACAGTGGAAAAAATGAGGAGCTAAGTGACAGAGGTAAAGAGCCCATGGAGCATGTGCTAGCTACCTCTCCTAGGCAAGGGGCCATGCTCTCTTCTCTGAAAGTGGCCAAGCCCCAGACATCAAAGAAAAGGGTGCCTAGAGTTGTAACTCCAAATGTGACTAGGGGCCTCCGAAGCAAGGGAAAATTGCCCAAGAAACCCATGGTCGAATTTCCCAAGAGGAAGAAGACTAAAATAGCCACCCAAAGCAAAGGGAAGGACAAGGAAGAAAGTAGTCATGAACAGGAAAGGGAATTCCACATCATCCAAATCCAAAGTGATGATAGTGATAATGAAGCCTAGATCCTAGAAAACCTCTTGATCCATAGGGAAAGCCAAATTGATGCCTTGAAGACTGATCTTGATAGGGCTAGGAACTTCAATCACTTTTTTCAAGTCCAAAACAAGTAGATGAGTTTCCATATGGCTGTATATGAGACACAGGCCATCAAATACAAAAAGGAGGCCTCCAAAGCACAGGTGAGATTGGAAGAACTCATGGGTGAGTTCGATGAAAGTGAAAGTGAAGATCAGCCTAGGTGAAAGAGGCCAAGAACCATGGGGTCAAAAAGGCCCTTGAGAAACAAGAAGAAGAAGAAGATGCCCTTCTCCAATCTACCCCTCTCACTGCGTTGTTCGAACAAGAGATAGAGAACATTCGGGAAGCATGGCTTGAGAGAGTTAATGATCACTTGGAGAAGAAATTGGAGAAGGAAAATAGGGACTTGGACCTTCAACGGAGGATGACAGGGCATTATAAAAAGCTCAATCAGCTTGCCCGGCAGAAGTTGAAGGTTGCTCAGGAAAAACTCAAGGAGGCAAAAGGGAAGCACCCGGCATGAAAATTGAGGAAATACACCTCAAGGCTCCAAATTTTGGCCTCTGCTTCACAGCATGTCGCTGAAAACCCTTGAGGGTCATGCTCACCAAGTTTGGGCAAAATTCGACATATTTTGGTTTTTTGTCATTTTTGGGTTTTTGGCCAAAACTCATGGGCATCTCCATTTCAGTTTGGGACATCATCAAAGGATGAAAATGGTATCATTTGATGCCATAATTTTAGGGGCACATACTCAGCGATTTTCAGATCAATTGAAGATCATTTTATCCCCCAAAATGGCGAAAAACACTTGCTTTTTCTACACTCTGCCCCGTTTATCAGCAAGGCTTATTTTTTGGGTTTTTTTTTTTCACACAGGCCTATTTCTGAAGGACTTCTAATGGTCAGTTGGGAGAAAAATAAACATTTTCAGAAAGTAGACACTTAGAGCTTTCCAACGAGCCATCATGAGCCTCGTTTCGACATCGGGAAGGCCTCCAAAAGTTGCCGGCAAGTCAGGGGACTTTTTGCTGATGTATTTTTGAGTATTTTTGTAAAAATTTAACCTTTCAAAAGTGAATTTTCCTCATGTGCGTTTAGCTATTTTTGTACATGGTTAGTTAGGAAAAGTCAATTTATTTCCCTTTTTTAGCATTTTTGAGATATTTTATTAGATATTTTGTGCCTTGGGTTTTGCAAAGCCTTAAGGACAAAATAAGATATTTTGAATAGGCCAATGAGATTGCAAGTTGAACTAAGAGGTTTTCCTCACTTTGGCCTATATATTCCAAAGGCTTTCATTGTAAAAAAGGCTGAACTTGATGAATAGAAGCAATATATGGTCATATAATCTTTGGAAGAAATACTTGTCTCATTCTTTTAGATAGTTTTATTTATGGTTTTATGCATGCTAAGTATGATTTACGGTATGCCCTGCTTACTCATGGCTAGCCATAGCTCCATCTATGAAACTTCTCTTTGATTGATTAGATTGTCATTTGTTGAACCAAGGAGGTCTTGTTCTGATCTTGCCATTTGCCTAAGACTATGCAATCTTGTTTTCAAAGTGCTCAATAGCTTGAAGTACTGTGTTTAGGTGTTCCGACATAGTGATTTGAATTGTTTTTCTGTCTTAAATATATTTCCCCAAAGTTTGATAGCCATTTCCTAAAGTTAGAGAGTTATATATCTCTATGCATGGCTTGAATGTTTATTTCTATGAATTTATTAGCTAAAAGTTACATTTCTCATGATTAATGGTTTGCCCTACCATGTTTATGTTAGCTATTAAACTATTTGTGCTTGAAATCATTTGTTATTCACAAACTTGATGTCCATCTTACTCCATTTTGCCCAAATATCCATTTTACCTCGAATCAAATCGGCCCTTCAACAACCTTGTATCACCATCTGAAAGCTTTCTTGACCTTTTCGACCCCATAGCCCAGTTGATCTAACATCTTTTCACCTATCTTATGTCTTTGATCAGTTCATCCCTCACAACTTAAAAACAAAAACCAAAAACCTATTTCATAACTAGCCTAAAATCAGAACACAATAAGAAAACACACAGATATCCCTTACACAGATAGAGAGAGCCCTCTCTGAGTCTAGGAAGGCTAGGTCCTTGGGCTCCAAAGATTGGTTTGATGTTACACGGTCATTTGGCTTGCCAATCAACCAAATCACGGGACCCTAATAGGGGGTAATTCCAGCCCAACTCCACAGTAAAGAGAGAGGTCTTTGCAAAAAGGCACAACCACATAAACTTGGAAATAAAAGTTAGTGGAGTCGCCAATCCTGTGTTAGTGTATTTGGTGCACGAATGTACGAAATCACACCAACTAAAGGGGGGTGGTTTTTCCCTCTTAAGTTATTGGTCACAGGAAGAAAATAGATGGAGTCAATCAAGTTAGTGAAACATGCTCAAACATAAACAAACTAGATAGAGAAATAGCATGCATATTCAAACATAAAAATTAAACTAAAACTAAAACAAATAATGCGAAAGCTCTAAATAGAGTTAAAAAACTTCAATAATCGAAATGGTGGCACTTACGTCCCATCTTATTTAGTGCTGGTAGGAAATGAGGATGAAAATTTAACCCACTTGCCAAGCAGCCCTTAGATCTAGGGCTTGTAAGTCTCGATGCAAGGATGTTTGTACTTCCGAGCTGCCTTGGTGCAAAGTCTCCCTCTCTCTACTATGGTGGACTGGAGTTATTGGATGGCCAACAACTGAGTCCCCTCTATCTCTGCTCCAGATCACACAATGCTGGTATTGCTTAGGGAAATTCTGGCCAGCATAACCATGTGCTCTCCTATTTTTCATCTCTTTTTGGTCTTTTATAGGAGAATTCAAATCCTCCTTCCCTCTCTTGGTACATTATGGATAGTGACCCGAGAGAGGAGGGTGATTCCATTGTGTGCCACATTTATTCCATTTTGTGCTCCCTTGATGTCCTAAGGAGGCTTGGGTGGTTGTCCTTTAGGTGGCTTCAAGTGTGGAATCAATGTCCTGGAGTGTGCCTTGTGGTCTTGGAAAATGACTTTCGCTACTCCCAAGATTGTGCGCTTCTTTGAGAAAAAAGCACGCAAAGGCGTGCTTATCGAAGAATTTTGTGCACAAAGGCACATTTGACCGGTTCTTCTTGTGTGCAATTTGATTTTTCCTTTCTGACCTTAGATATTTTTAAGTACTTTTAGATTCTCTAATGTCTTTCAACACTGTCAATCCTTCTACCTGACATTAAATAATGTCATCTTTGCTTATCCGATTTTCCAGTGATAACAGATACAAATGAAAAAACCTACCTTCTATATATATATATATATATATATATATATATATATATATATATATGAGTCTAAAGGGGTCACGATATAACAATATGGGGACCACATGGGCACAACAATAACAACAATTGGGCTACACAGGGGCATAATAATAACAATATGGGGACTACATGGGCACAAAAATAACAATAATGGGGATACACTAACAATAATAAGGGGCTACACTAGTATTATGGGGACCTCACATGACACTAGTATCATGAGGACCTAACAAAAAATAATTACACACCCATTAAGCCCTCAAAAAGCTATAATATAACACATTAAGAGGAAGAATTGCAACATGATATCTCAAAATTACTGGACCAAGTGCAACAAATTTCGGTCTCACATAGAACAACCAAAAATGAACTAGAAGCTAATATGGATGATTTGAAGGATGGAATGAATGGCATGGAAGATAAGATCAATAGTATAGAAGGAAACATGGAATATTTGAAGAAAGACATGGAAGGTTTGAAGGAAGGTTTAGCAAAGTTGCTACAAGGAAATCTTCCTAATGGAAAAAAGGTAGTAGAGGAAACTCACGATGAGAAAAAAAAAATGTTAATCATGATTTCATAGAATCTAATGTTGGATTGAAGACTCACCATATTCTAAAGATCAATATGAGGAAGTTTGATGGCAAGGATCCCGTAACATGGATACTATAGATGGAGCAATACTTTGATATCCATAATCTGAAAACCATGCAAAAGTTATGAATTGCAACTTATATTTAGAACCCAATACATTTGTATGGTATCGATGGATTTTCTATTGGAAAAAAATTGTCACTTGGTCAATTATTACAGAGGAAATCATAGCACATTATGAGGATACTAAGAGCAAGACCTTCTTTATCCAATTGTTAAATATCAGACAAAAGGGTTCAATGGTGGAGCACATTGAGGACTTCCAAAAATTTAATATAAGGGTAAAGGATATTCTAGAGGAGCACATGATTGATGTTTTCATAGGGAATTTAAATGATAACATCCAACATGAGGTTCGCCTTTGGGAACCTAATTCATTGGAGAAGGCATCCAGGTTGGCAAGCAAAATTGATTGAAAAATTATGGCGAAAAGGAAGCCTACTAGTCACCAGGGAAAATTTTAGGGGCTAATATTTGTAGGTGGGCTAATATTCCATGCTTTTTCCAAAAACAGTATTCTCCAATTTCCATTTTTCTAAAAATTAATTCGCCCAAATTTTATAGTATAAAATTATTGTACCTTAAAAATTGCCAATATTATATATTTTATAATATAAAATAATTAAAAATATAGACATTTTTACAAAATTATCATTAAACATTTTAATATTTTGATATTAGGGACTCATTAGATTCACCAAGGTTGCTAAAATTTAAGATAAACTTCCATCCTTAAAATTTTCCCTGCCACTCACAACTGTAAATATGGAAGTGTTTCTACTCCTAGAATTCCACAACCTACAAGGTTGATACCACAAAAATTGGAAGAAAAAAGAGAAAAAGGGCTTTGCTATAGTTGTGATAGAAAATACACAAAAGGTCATAAGTGAGCTGAGAAGAAATTATTTGACATAGATTGTGAAGAGGAGGAATAAAAGGAATAAGAAACTTCAAAAGAAGAGGATATACACCAGGAACCAACCCTAGGGGAAGAAGAAATGAATCCGACCATATCTTGTAATGCATTGGAAGGAATTACCACTCCTAAAATGATGAATATAGAAGGAAATATCAAGAATAAAAATGTAATAATGCTTATTGATTAGTAGTACCAATAATTTTATTCATTGTAAGGTAGCCAAGGAGTGGAATTGCTTCCTATACCCAACACCAGAGTGTCAAGTGATGGTTGCAAATGGAAGAACTATAAATTGCTGTGGAAAGTGCCATAATTTAAATCTAACCATGGGGGAATATGTATTGAATAGTCCAATGATCTCCATTACAATGGGTGGTGTTGATGTTGTACTAGGAGTACAATGGTTACAACCTTTGGGGATGGTGGCTTTTAATTTTTCAAGAACTTTTCTTGAAATTTTTTTAGAAGGAAAGGAATTTGAATTGTGGGGTATCACAAGGGAGCTGGGAAAGATAACCAGCTCTAATGTCATGATAAAGCTTCTGAAGAAAGAACAACGAGGCATAATTTCACATTTATGCTCACTAGAGGTTCAACCATCAAAATTATCTATTTCTCCAAATATCCAAAAAGTCCTGGACAATATTCCAAGGTGTTTGAGACTCCCAAAGGACTCCCACCTATTCATAATCACGATCATGCTATTAATTTGATTCCAGGAAGTGTTCCTCCAAACATCAGGCCTTACAGATATCCTTATGCTTAAAAGAGTGAGATTGAACGTATGGTTCAGAAATGCTAGAGGTTGGTATAATTCAATCTAGTAAAAGTTACTTCTATGCTCCAGTAGTATTGATGCACAAGCAGGATGGATCATGGCATATGTGTCTGGATTATAGGGAGCTCAACAAGCTCACTATTAAAGATAAATTTCCCATCCCTATTATTGATGAATTATTCGATGAATTACATGGAGCAATTTACTTCACCAAGTTGGATCTTCATTATGGATATCATAAAATTAGAATGAAGACTGAAGACATTTCGAAAACATCATTTAGAACTCATGAGGGTCATTATGAATTTTTTTTCATGCCTTTTGGCCTCACTAATGCCCCTTCCACATTTCAAGGTTTGATGAATTCCATTTTCAAAACCTTTCTTAGAAAATTTGTGTTAGTATTTTTTGATGATATACTAATCTACAACAATTCTTGGAAAGATCATGCTCAACATGTTGACAGGGTGCTCAAACTATTGGAGGAGAAACAATTATATGCAAAAACCTCTAAATGTTTCTTTGGAGTACAGGAGTTGGAATATTTGTTTCATATTGTATCTTGTGAGCGTGTTAAGGTAGACCCTAAAAAAATTACATCCATTAAGGAATTGAAAATACCCACAACCATAAATCATCTTCGAGGATTTCTACGATTAATAGGGTATTATCACAAGTTTTCTAAGAATTATGGGAGAATATCGACATATCTAAAATCATTAATAAAGAAATATTCATTTTATTGGAATCTAGAAGCAACTAAGGCCTCTGGACATCCTAAAGAGACAATGTGCCAAGCACTGGTCTTAGCTACGCCAGACTTCACAAAAACTTTTATTGTGGAATGTGACGCCTCGGGAAATGGAATTGGTGCAGTTTGAATGCAATAATGAAGACCCATTGCTTTTGAACGTCGTCCAATCAAAGGAAATTATTTACAGAAACCTATTTATGAGAAGGAAATGTTGGCAATACTACATGCACTAAAGAAATGGCGACCTTACCTAATGGGAAGATACTTCAAGAAAAAAATAGATCATGGTAGTCTTAAATACTTTTTGGAACAAAGATTATCTTCAGAAGAGAAACAAAAATGGGTCACAAAGATGTTGGGTTATGACTTTGAAACCATCTACAAAAAAGGAAGCAAAATGTTGTTGCAGATGCACTCTCAAGAAAGAATGAGGATGTGGAAGCATTGCTTTGTGCCATTTCTATTATCCAACCTGAATGGATAACCAAAGCAAGGGATGAATGGAAGAATGATGAAGAGGTGTGGACACTCATTCAAAATGCGCAGCAACATCCTAGTACGTATGAAACATTTAGCTGGAAAATTGATTCATTATGGTACAAATATTGCTTATATCTTTGTAAGAATTCCCAACTCAAACAAAATATTCTTTTGGAATTGCATACCTCTCCCTTAGGAGGCCACTCAGGATGTTAAAAATGTACCACAGGGTCAAGAAGGAATATTTTTTGGATGGCCTTAAATATGATATTCAAAAGTTTGTGGTGAAATGTTTAGTTTTCCAACAAAATAAAGTTGGGACAATTAAGACCATGGGTCTGTTACAACATTTATATATTCCAAGTCAACGTTGGGAGGATGTTTCAATGGATTTTATCAAAGGTTTACCCAACTCCAAAAGAAATATTGTCATCATGGTGGTAGTTGATAGACTTACCAAGTATGCACAATTTTGTGCATTATCTCATCCATTTAAAGCTAGTACAATTGCTACTGCATTTATGGAAACAATTCAAAAGCTACATGTAAACCCAAAGATTATTGTAAGCGACAAAGATCCCATTTTTACAGGAAATTTTTGGACAGAATTATTTTCTTGTTTGGGTACTCAATTAGCTCATAGATCATCATATCATCCTCAATCTTATGGGAAAACTAAGATAGTGAAAAAATGTTTGGAAGGATATCTTCGTTGCTTTGTATATGATAAAAAAACACAGTGGGTCAAGTGGTTACCTCTGGCTAAACGATGGTATAACACTTCCTTTCATACTGCAGCAAAAATGACCCCATTTATGGAACTTTATGGATATCGTCCATTGTCCATCACATCATCTTTAAGAGACAATTCTAAGGTTCAAGCAATGGAAGATCACATCGAGCATAAACAACAAGTTCTCCAACTCTTAAAGGATAACCTCACTTTGGCGCAGAATTGAAATAAACAATAGGAATATCAACATCACAACGAAATAAGTTTTGATATAGGTGACTGGGTATTTTTAGAAATACAACCATACAAGCAAATGTCCCTCAAGCAAGCTAAGAATGATAATAAATTATCGCTAAAGTATTATATTCCTTACAAGATGTTACAAAAGATTGGTACTGTGGCATACAAATTGGAGCTTCCTGCATCTTCCTGAGTGCAACCAATTTTCCATGTTTCATGCTTAAAGAAGGTTGTAGGTGACAAGATCCCAGTTCAAACAATATTGCCAGAACTTGACTAGGAGGAAATATCACATTGGAACCTGAGGCAGTCACGGAAACAAGACTCGATGTCTACGAAATTGATTAATTTCATAATATCTCATCAAGTGGAAGAACTTACCAGCTGAAGATTCGACATGGGAGGATGAGAATTTTATACAAAAGCATCTAGAACTACTCAAGCGTTGAGGACAACAATTGTTTGAAGGATAGGGGCATGTTAGGTCCCCATAATACTAGTGTAGCCCCATTATTGTTATTGTTGTTTCCATGTAGTCCCCATATTGTTATTATTGTGCCTTGATGTAGCCCCATTATTATTGTTGTTGTGCCCATGTGGTCCCCATATTGTTATATTGTGACCCATTTAGACTCCTATATAAAGAAGGTAGGTTTTATCATTTGTATCATCCAAGAATTGTTCATTTATGCAATTTAAAGGAGGTTTCCCCCTCGAAGAGGTTTATTTCTAAGTCGTGATCTATATTTTCTTCTATTTTGTAAGTCGGTTGCATAACAGTCACAAGGTAACGAGAGTACATAGTATTCTTTGGAGGTGATGAAAGGCTTTATGGCCATTTATATTTACTTTATTATGTGATGATCTGCACTGTGTGCTAGGTGTTTTGGAGGCCATATGTTGGCAAACTGAGATATAGTTACCCAAAAGGGGGAATCGGGGGTTTAGGAGTTTAGCCTTTCAAAGATCTAATAATTTTTGAAAGATGTCAATGTTCTTTATCCTTTTTTTGCACAGGGAAACCTCGAGGTCTATCTTTGAGTTGGTGGTCATGCTTCCTTCAACGATGCCCCCAGGTTTGGATTTTTCAGGTATCTCATTCAATTGTCCGATTTTGGTCTGTGGTTTTGGTATCCTAAGAAATTTTCTATCTGGTTTTAATATTACCTTCTACCATGGCTTTCTGAAGATGTAATTGAGAATTTTATGGTTTACTGTGCTTATTTTTGGGTTACATTGTTTGACGTTGGTGTCTAGTAACAAATTTCAGTCAATAGTAGATGGTTTTCTTCCTTTGTATTGTGTGGTAGTCCGTTTGTGAAAAAATTTCACCACAAAGCTAACGAATATCGATTGTTCGAATCTGGAAACAAAATTTGGTCTGTAGGTGAGGATTTTATGCTATTGTATTTTGTGGGTAGTTTGTTTATATTGATTTTTCTCCACAGGGCTAAAGAATTCTGGCTCTCCAAGGTTTTGAGACTATATATTTCAACTCTTTGTGTTTTAGGGAAGATATATCCCCGCTTGGGTGCGCATGTAGAAATTATACAAACATATGTATATCAATGGATTCAATCCGATTAAGAAATGTACTAAAGCTAGATACTGAATCCATCTACAAATCATTTGCGGAAAATAAACACGATTGCTAATCACAACAAGTAAAGAAAGAAGAAAATCAAACCACAACACAAATATTTTCCCGGGGAAAGCTTGCTGCTCAAAACCCATCTATATTTTATTGTATATTCACCAAGGAATCTTGAAACAATTACAATGCACTCTTCTCACAAGAGTCTCTTGCACTCTGCCTATCGTCTCACACAGATCCAGACAAAATCGGGCCAACACTTAGCCAATTCTCAGCCTAAATTCAACCTACCTAAATTCAGCCTAAGTGGGTGATTCTTTAACCAAAAAATGTGATAAAGATTTTAATGCATGAAGTATGGTTTTTTCCGTTATTTCGCATGTAAGACACGACATTATATATATAATTTTTAAAATATTTATATCTGATTGTAATAGAAAAATAATAATACCTCTTCACCCTGGTAAGAGATATTGAAAAAATATTATTATATAAAATCTATAATTTTTTAACGTTAATACATTTTATAATAACAAAACGACATTGTATGTACATCTAACACATTTAAATATTTTCAAAATGATTAAAATTACGATTATAATTTTCAAAATGATTCTTTAACCAAAAAAGTGTGATAATGATTTTAATGCGCGAAACATGTATTTTCTCTTATTTCGCATGTAAGACATGACATTGAAAACCTATTTTGATTCATCAAATATATATATTCTAAGGAATCGAATACTGAAGCTAAGGAATATTGTTAAAATTTATTGTTATTTTAAGGAATTGAAGGTGTTGTTTATTGGGTTTTTTTAGATGGTTGAAAATTGTTAGAATTTGGTTAATTTTTTTTAAATAGTTGAATTTAGAAGTGTTTGAATTATGTTTTTGATAGTAGAAATGATAGATTCAACAACATCAAAAATAAATTTTTATAACATTAAACTTTTAAAATTAACAACTATAATCAATGTTAAAAAAAAAAAAATTAATTTAAAATTAATTACTTATACATTTTTATTTTTATTTATTTATTTATTTTATTTTATTTTGATCTTTATTTTTTCTATTTATTTAATTAATTAATTTATTCTTTTTATTTTATTTTTATTTATTTATTTTATTGCAACTTTTACTTTTTTTTTTTAAGATTAATTATAAAAAAGATAACCATTTGATGAAAATGTGAATCACATAACAATTAATTATTATTAATAAAATAAATATATAAAATTATAACATAAAACAAATAAATAATTATAATATATATATATATATATATATATATATATATGATTATTAAGTATTATTTTTATTAAAATAAATAAAATTATATAAGAATCCTAATTATAAACTTTAAACATTTGATCTTTTTATTGATTTATTGATTTTTTTATTATTTATTATTTTTATTTTTTATAAATATTTGAACTATTATTATTATTTGAGTCAAACTAGCCGTTATTTTACAAACTGCTAGTGAGAGCTTTACTTTCTATTTAAAGGGGTTTCTTGATCAGATTTTTCATCTTGTCCTGATGATGAACCACACTGGCTGGTTCGAAACGCGTCCACCAAATCTATTTTGATGTGATTTTCACCTAAAGATCTCAATCACAAACTATAATCAAATTTCCAAAAAATTCAATCAAAACTATATCAAAATTTCCATTATTTTTTGAAAAAAAAAATATGTTTATATTTTTTTCATCTTCCAGGTTACTCTTTTATATTCATTCATTTTAAATTAGTTACATTTTCAGGAAATTATTTTATAGGTAAAATATGATATTGAAAAACTACTTTACTTTGTCTGTGGGGTCTTGGTTAAACGGTGATGAGGCGGGCTATTATAGCACTCACCATAGGTTCAATTCCCTTCCTCGATCGGGGGTGATGTATTTGGACATGTTGATAAAAATGGAATGAAAAAGAAAAAAGAAAAAAGTGAAAAACGAAAGGAACTACCAAACTTATAAATAAATAAATAAAAAAAAAAAACCAATTTACTTTAAACATGTAATATATGATATTGAAAAGCTATCACAAAAAATCAAATATTAAAATGTTAATTTATTGATTTTAGGTTATATGTTTGGGTAATAACTGAACTTGAAGTGTCATTTTAGGAATTACATTTGAATGAAAAAATAATAATATTTTTCAAAATTATATTTTTTGAAAGTAAAAAAAAAATTATTATAAATGAAATATGGAATTTTTTATGGTAAGTATTTGAGGTAAATATTATTTTAGATTCATTTAATTTTAGATTTATTATGAGTTGAGAAGGATCAAATCTCTAAAGGTTTTTATGCACACCCAATTACAATTTTTTTCTACATAAAATTTACAAAGCTTTAAATCTATATTTTAAAACTTTTGTTGCAAATATAAATATAAATATAAATTTAACGTTGGTGACTTTAAAACAGTTCAAATTTAGTTTTTTAAAAGCTCAGTTAAAAATGCCTCTCTAAACTTTAAAGTTGTTGCATTTATAATATTGCGATCTTTGATGGGGTGGCAGGAGTGTGGGGAAGAGGGAGTTATTTTATGCCCTTAAGAAAAAATAGTCTTAATATATTTTGGGATTGGGAATGACATCCAATAATCAAGCTGAGTACCTTGTATTATAGCAGGGACTGGAAATCACAATCACAAAGAAAATAACCAAAATAACAGTTTATTATGACTCAATGTTAGTATTACACCAAATGAGAAAAATAAAAAAATTGCAAAGCATGAATTCTCCCCTCATTTTACAGAGGCTCATTCTCCAAAGTATTGGAATTCAAGCCAATAGAATTCTTTCATTTGTACTAATATCAAAACCCCTTTCTACCGATACAGAATTATTTTATGCAAAAAAAAATAGTCTTAATATACTTAGGAAGTAAGAATAACATCCAATAATAAAACTGAATACCTTATATTATAGTAGGAACTAAAAATCGCAATCACAAAAAAATAACCAAAATAACAATTTATTATAACTCAATGTTGGTATTACATCTGATGAAAAAAATAAAAAAATTGCAAAGCATGAATTCTCCCCTCAAAGGCTCATCCTCCAAACTATTGGAATTCCAGCCAATAGAATTCTTCCATTTGACAAATTAATTGGGTATCTTGGAGTTGGGAAAATAGAATTAGATAATGGAAGGTCTCTTTCTTCACCAATTCCATGACCACAAAATATCAAAGTTATGGTTTTAACTTTAAATTAATTGCCCTACGTACCCGAAATTATATGGTTTTTAAAGTTCAAAGAGGATTTAATCCATGTGATCTTGGAATTAACATTGTGTGAAATACTCGTCCACCGAAGAAAAAGCACAAAACAAAGGAGGCTACATTAATTTAAGTGCGATGACGAATATGGAATATCTGTTGCCAGCAGAGGAACATGTTCAAACCAACCTAGTGCTCGCAAGGCTGAAAAAATTGATTGAGGGGCTTTCGATTACGTTGCAGAAGAAATCTTCGGTTGAGGAGAAAGAAAGAAATGCCTTTTAGTTGTTAATGAAGACAAAACATGCACTTCAATAGGTTTACTTTGAACAATTTAAGGCAGAAATTTGCTCAACATTGGTGAAAATATCCCTACCACTATATCTTACATATGTCCTTTTGTAAACATGGGTTAATTAGAGAGATTTGAACTTCAAATCTCATAGTTTACATAAATACTTCATAACAAGACTGTCAGTTAAGTTGCTTTTAGAGAGATTATTTATTTTGAAAAAAATATTAAATTATAAATAATTAAATGTTTAAATAAAGAATCCAAAAATTTGATAACAATTATGAAGGACCATGAAGACATGTAACACTATTTTAAGCTTTTAAACATTAAGAAACATTTATTATTTGATGTAATTTGAGATTCCTCCCGTGTTTGCATGATCAAATTACACTTTATATATGTGTGAGTTTATTGTTTGTGTGATGTGTGTGAGTGGTTTCATTTCATGTTTCATGGGTAGGAAATTTATATTCCAACTATGTAGTCGTTGATTGTTCATTATCATATGCATATGTTTGGTATCAAAGAAGGTCTCAATACATGAAAGTGAGTGTTAGAGAAATTCTAACAAAGAGAGCTTGTTAGGTAAAATCATTGTGGAAGGAAAATAGTTCAAGCTTAAAGCATTGCTAGGTAGAATTGTGAGAGGGAAATTGCATAAATAAACAATATAATGGTACTACACATAAGAGGAGTAGGAATAACAATATGTAGTTAATGATGACATAGAGTGCATTCAAATGAAATTATTGATATGTTGAAGGCCATGCTAGCCAAGATTGATTCCATGGAAGCAACTCGAAGAAACAAAGTTACTATAGATATTCATGATGTGAGTGATAATGAGAGGGAACTAGAGGGTGCACAAAAAAAATTGAATAAGTTGAAGCTTTGGAAGAGAGGCTTATAAATGCATTAGCAAAGAGAGGTAGGACAAAAATGGAAATCCCTACCTACCTAGGGAGCCTAAATTAAGAAGAGTTGATTAATTGGATTGGGATATGCAGAAATTCTTTGAATTGAAGTGAATCAAAGACCCCAATAGAGTAAATCTTGCATGAACAAATTTGAAAAGGAATACACCAATATGGTGAGATAATTTGCAGTCGGACATGTAGATAGAGGGAAAAGATACTTCTTTTTCTTAGGGTGGGATGGTTCCCAAGCCAAAGGAGAAATCCTTGCAAGTGGATTTCTATTTAAACCTATTCAAGAAACTACAAAATTAGAGATAGAAATAGATGACAATGAATTAATACACTTAAGATTTTTATATGTTGTTTATTAGATTTGGGCAAAGTGATGAAGGTAAAGAGGTTATTCCTAAGTATATTAATGGCCTCTAGTATGTTATCTAGGATAGTTAATCATGGTGATAATTCAGTCAATGGTAGATGCATATCAACTTGCCTTGAAGGCCAAAGAGAAGTTGCCAAGAAAACATCAAATAAATTTCCATGATAAAGGAAAAGAGGTGAAAATATGTTTGGTAGAGGACATGGAAGTGAAAATAAAGGATAAAATCATAGCAATACAAGTGCTACAAATAAAAATTCTAGAAGAAATTATGAAGGCCCTAGAGGTGGCCAAGGAACCCCTAGAGGAAGAGGAGGAAGATTTCGTGGAGCCTGGTTCAAGTGAGGAGTACAAGGGAATTAGAGAATTTAAATATTAATAGAACACAAGAAGGCACAACATATTTCTTACAACTACAATAATTGTATTTATAATTCCATTAGACCTCAATGCAATCATTTTTACATTTGTTCCTTGCATTGTCCTACTTTCTTGGTTAAATTTGGTATTGTATTTTGGTTAAATTTTATCTCAATGGGCATTGGAATGAAATGCTAGTTCCTTATGCTCTTAAAACCTAGATTTTAAAATATACATTTCCTCACATCAATGTCACTGTATTACATAGTTAATCACATTGGTGTACTATATTACTAGAGAATAATAAAATACGGTATACAACAAAGAAGATAATATGGTATATTACTAGCAATAGCTTAGGAATATTGAACACTATTATATTATAATTTTTTAGCATTACAAATATCAAATAAATAAAAATATTCATTTTTCCCAATTGGGGATCAATAAATCATCAATGGTGCAAATTGTTGAGGTCAATATCCTCTAACGCAATTTGAATTATGGATCTCATTTGTGTTTATGGTTTTCTTGACTCTAATTGAATTGTATTTATTACCCACACAAATGTCATGATACATATTAGCAACTCTTCATTTCCTCTAGTTCCAATAGTTCTTAGAAGATTCTCTTTATATATTGTCACTGCATTATTCTTGAAACATCCATTAGAAACAACAATTGGGGTTGATAATCTTTTTCATCTATCTAGAGCCTCTCGAACACCAACACATGTCATTTTATGTTTGGTTCATTTTTTCCCTGCATATATCCATGTGTCATCCATTGATTGGTATATGTTCTATTCTTCAACATACTCCACCTATCCATCCCACCTAGCACGTCCCTGCATCGCCTCTTCACCTTCACATTGCCTTCATTTACAAAGCATTATTCTTTGTTTTTTCTCTATTATTGTCTCTCCATCTCTTTGTTTCTTTTATGTTTTTTGGTGTTTTTTTTTTGGATCAATTAACATAGGGGATTTGAACCAATGACATTTCACAAGGAGTTGCTTAAAATTACACCAATGTAACATCAATCCAAAGCCCCATCGGATTATCTTCACCTCTTGATCACTACCTCTTCTTCATCTTCTATTTCTCTCTTGAAAAGTTGCAATCATATATCTACAATTATTACAGGCGGGCATGCACTTGAGCAACTTAGATTTGAAGTTACAAGATCATTGAAAATGTTTCACGAGATAAGGGATGAATATTAACCTTATAAAATATTCATTTTTCATCCAAAAATAAAATCTCGTGATATTTAAACAATTGACCACTCAATTTACTTCAATGACCCCTTCCCCTACTTCAAGAATATACTAATTATTTTTATAAAATCAAAACTAGAAATTTAAAGTCCATCCACTACATGCTAATTAAATGAAAGTTCTTATCAATATCAATCCAATCATATAAACACCCACTATTGATAGAAGGTTAAGTTAAAAGTTCTTGTCAATATTCAATCTTAAATCTAGTAAAGGGCTCTTTTACTATGAATAGTACCTTATTGATGTGTGTTGGTTACCAAGTATATTAGTACATCTAAGTGAAATACAAAAATGATTTAATAATTGAAGGATACCTTGAATTGATGATGGAAAAATATTTGAAATTGGATTATCCCTTTCACTTCCTTTGAGTAATAGAAGACTCAAAGATATGAAGGTAAATATTTTAATATTGTTGATATTTCAATTCAATTTTGATGGAAACATGAGAGATAAGGAAGAAACAAATTTTATAATTTTATAATCATTAAAATAAAGTAAATAATAAATTATTATTGATAAAAAAGTAGATTTGAATATTTTTTAGCAATAATGAGAATATTTGGAGAATAGATAACTTCGATAAATTAGTTGCCACTATTACACTAGATGCCGCTATTCATGAATGGCACTAATGGGATAGTTATAACATGTATACGAAGACTTGAACCCACATAGCCAGGGAACAAACTATTCACCAAACCACCCAAGCTAAGATCCTTTGACAAATTTTAAAATTAAGAAAGACAATATTAAAAAAATCAATTAATGAAGTTATTTAGTTGGGAAAAGATTAATTTTAAAGAAACATTATTGAGAAACAAACTATCCTCACTCTCTCTAAATCAAGTTTTGTATTAGTAATTGGTAGTTAGAGATGGAAATTGCTATTTTTTTCGGTAGCCTTCCACTTGGGAAACCAAACCATTGATAGAACAAAAACTTGTTCAAATGTACAATTAAATTGTCAAAATGGAAAAATGCCAAGAAACTTCAAAATTTGTAAATATCTAGAGACTTAATAAGAGCCTATTAACAATTATTGCTTGTATAACTTGGAAGTATTGACCCTAATAGCCTTATCAGGCATATGAATAAACATTAAAAAAAAAAACATAAGAAATACATAGAAGATTAAGTGGAATGGGAGGTATCAACCTCAGTTGGACCAAGAACCTTAAAATCAAGGGGATGAAGAACTATACTATGGTTGGTGATTATTTCAATGTGCATCAAGGTTCTCATTCATTTCATTGAATTGTAAAAGAATGTATTTCAAAAAAAAAAAATCTCATACTTTTCACTATTGCTGTCCAATAAGACCCTAACCAAAAAAGCGTTCATACACTAATACAAGTTGATGGTGTAAAGATATTGGTTTTTTTTCCATCGGTATGGGAAAATTCGACACCCATGTAGATATTTCTCCTTCTGTAACATCCCCTTTGTGACCCCTGTTGTAAATGTTGCTATGAATATTGATTCATGTAATTATGTAGAAAATACAAAGGATAGCTAACCTGGAGGAGTGGACACAAATTCATAGACTGAGGAGGAGAGGTTTCCTGAGATGAGATTAGACCATGCCACTTAAATTATTAATTTTACTTGTTTTGTGATTTATTAAATGGTTTTCACAATTATAGACAATGGAGTTGTGTATGGGTCCCTTGAGTGAAGTAATAGCCCCATACTATCCATGTCCTCATGGTACATGTGGTGGAAGTAAACATGCAAGAGAAGAGAAAAGAGGGTTAGAAACAAAAGAGAGTGACAAAATAATATGATACACATAAAGAAGTTTGATCATAGAGAGAGCGTTGTGCATGAGAAATCATAGAGGAGAAAGAAGAGAAGAGAATATGGAACAACAATCTTTGTGAATTTTTTGGTGTATGGCTAGTGTTGTTATTGATTTTGTGATGGGATAGTGAAGACTTAGTAGATAAAGTGACTCGCTAGTGCTTGTTTTCTCAACTAAAAAACCTCCAAGTGTTTGTATTTGTAACAGTCCTGGTGAAAATTCCATGTAATAAAAGTTATAAAGGAAAAATAATAACCACAGTTGATGGGACACTTATTCCAAGTTGAATGTTGGGCAAAGCATCCTAGTGGTTGTTCATTTTGGTTATTATGGCTAAAGAAATTGGAAAAGGAAAAGGCTAAGGCTTTGGGGAGGAAAAATGGAATTTTTGACACATTTATTTTTGAAAATAATGGACAATAGGAGAAAAGGAAGGTGAAAGGTCATAGGCTATATGTGAGGAGGAAAATGAAGGGAAATAATGGAAAAATGAAGAAAATAGAGGCCTAATTGATAAAAAGGCTTCTAAGGATCAGTTGGTACCTTTTTTCAGTTCAATTTTGGAGCTCTCTCATTATTCTCTCTCTCTCTCTCTCTCTCTCTCTCTTACTCTTGGACACTTAGAGTTTTCTTGGAGGAATTTGGCATTGGACCAAGAAAGGAAAAGAAGGCAAGAGGAAGGAAGAGTAGGATAAAGAAAATAAAACATGATCCTTTGCAAGTATCGATTCTCATGTGTGATATCCTTGCTAGATTTGGCATGCATGGTATTGCATGTGGTTCTTTTCTATCATGGCATGGGATTTTCCAGGTGTGACAGTGTTTTCAGCCTAGCCTTACCATTTCTAGATAGCCATGGTGTGATTGGGTTGTCATGTTTTGGTTGACTTGGATTGTCAAATGCATTTGAAGCTGAGTGAAGTGGATCTACAAATGATAGAACACATGGCTTAGTAACCCCTAAACTAGAATGTGGGTTGCAGTAAATACATATAGTGTGTTGCCTTGGTTTAGGGCCTAGTGATCCAGTGTGGATTGTGGTAAATCCTGAGAGGCGAGTGCTATCCATTAGGCATAGGAATCCCAGGTTGGGATAAAGCCTGGAGAGTGTGTCTCATTTTAGAGCCTAGTAATACCTGGATTAGACTGTGGATTGTGGTAAAGCCTGAGAGACTAGGAGACATGAAAATTACTCACTATGTAGGTGGATAAATTCAGTGGCGTCAATGCTTGTTTTTTCCTATTAATCTGGTGGAGATAATGGTAAAGCCTGTTATGACATGTTTATTGTTTTGGTCTAGTGATCCAGTGTGGATTACGGTAAAGTATGATTTCTATTGATGAGGGTGAGTTGGTTTAGCCTTGGGATTCCCTGGTTGGTTCTTTCGGTTTGAGTCCCACTTTCATGCTTGGAATATGGCATGGGAGTGATTGGATGAAGATAGATTTGGCTCATCCAAACTATGGTTGGGCGGAATGTGGTAGTCCCATCCTGGGTTGGCTTTTTCATTCATTAATAATAGGTTCTCTCCTTGACATATTATGTGTAAATGTACTGGATTATACTTGGATTCTATGGCTAACGTATCCTTGATATTTCTGTTATTATTGTGTTGGTTATAAGCATGTATTATGAGAGTGATGATGTATGGATCTCCTCATGTTTTTACTTGTAAATGAATGAACAATGTATCTATGACATTATAAATGATAATGCAACTAATGATACGAGGGAACAATGCTTCTTATCAATTCTCAGATAAGTATGAGACCCCTATTCTCAAATCTGTTGTTTAAACCTGTAGATTACATATTTGTCACATGTTTGACGAAATGCATGTCATGGCTAGTAGGGGTTCAGTCAAGTCCTTATTCAAGTGTTTTTTCTTGTGCCATTGTTTCACTATTATATTTCATTGATGAACTTGTCATTGAGTTCTGGGAAGTGACCTGGGATATGAGCTTGAAAAGTGGCTCAAATATTGGGGACTTTAGCACAGTTTTGTGGGAAAAATTCCCTGGACGCACGCATGCTTATGTTTTGGGAGCATCCAGAGCCTCCTAGATGCACCCATTCCTATACTGTGGGAGTTTCTGGGGGTCAAGTAGTCCAAGAGCTCAGTGGGACCCAAGGGCTAGTTATCTGAGTGGTTAGGTTGACTCTTGGGAGTTTTTTTGTTGATGTTGAAGGTTTGGTTGATGTGTTTCCATCAATTTCACTTCCATAAGGTCACCTAGAAGGTTGAATTTGATCATAGTAACTCTTCATCACATATTTAACCCGATTGGCCGGTTAATTGGGTAGATGTGGGAGGAGGTTGTTATAGAGTGGTATCAGAGCATGCCTTGGACTGGATGGGAGGTGTGTTTGTTGGTCATGCATTCATTTTGGTTGCACGTGTCTTAATCATACTTGTGGTCTATATGCTTGTTTCACATGCATGGTGTTAGTCATGGTTGCAGTGATGTCGTCATGTGAAAGATGATGTTGTTGTTGTGAAGTGTGTCATCGTGAGTGTATGATTGGTTACACATTGTTGTGTGTGTCAGTGATTTCATTTTGATAGTGTGCATTGGTATGGTTGTTGTTTTCATGCATGAGGTTATGGTATATGTAGTTGATATGGTCATGTATTGATGACTACAATCTAGCCATAATGATGCTTATGTGTTGGTACATTTATTTGTTATATTTCTACATGTTGTTATGATTATGGTTGTACATGTATTACACTGATTTGGGTGATTTTGCAGATGAGGTATCATCCCTGAATTATGCTAAGGTACGTTGTTTTATTGTGATTTGGTTTAGCTGACATAGTATTCCTTGCAAGAAACATATCAGAATAAATAGCAATATGGTAGACTACAAATATTCTCCCTATGAATCAAATGAGCAGCGTGATATTGGGCACTCTTCTGATTTAGTAGACACACTGAGAAGTTTGAAGCAAGAAATAAGTTGTAAGGCAGACAATGACAAAATCATATTAGAACAAGGGAAACAAGCAAAGGTTAATGTAGTACTTCTTCAGAGTTTGTTAGAATTGCGGCGACAGAGGCCACTTCGGATCAGCCATGGGCAAGAAGGCAAAACTAATGGGGCATATGGAAGTAGGTTTCCTAGTGGGCACATGTCCGAGAGAGCTAACATAGTGAGAGATGGTAGGTTGTTGGATACTCTGGATAGGAGAGGTGATGGGCACATGTACTACTCTAGTTCTGGTTCTGATAGGAATTATTACCATCATCGTTATCATCCTTACAGAAGGAGTGATAGGGGATACTTTCTAGAGGAATTTAAGAAAGAAAAGTCGCCTAATTTTGATGGGGACTTAAATAAAACAGAAGATGCAAAAGCTTGGATACTTGGGATGAAAAAGTTATTTGAGTTTCATAAGTACACAGATAACATGAAGGCCAGAGTAGCTATCTTCAGTATGAGAGGTAAAGAAGGTGTCTAGGGGGAAGATGTGAAGCAGGTCAAAGACATCAAGACAAAGGACTTGAGTTGGCATGAGTTCAAGAGGATTTTCAGGAAGAAATACTTGTCAGAAAGGTATTACGACAGTAAGGACAAAGAATTCTATGAGATTAAGATGGGGTCAATGACACACGAAGATTACATGACTAAATTCCTGGAGCTATTGAGGTATGTACGGTATCTTGAAGACTAGAAGGATAAATTTCATCGATTTGTCAGTGGTTTTCCATTAGCATTTAGAGATCATATTGAGTATGATGAGCCTTGGTAACTTGAGAAAGTCATTGGGAAATTGAATAATTTCTATGAAAAGTCAAAGAGTAAGAATGAATCTCAGGAAGGATGGAAAGGGAAATATAAAGGTAAGGGTAAATGGAAGCTGAAAATAGAAAGGCCTTAGAATGCAAAAGAGAAAGAAAATATGGTACCACGAAAGAATTTTAACACAACCTGATAGGGACATGGATCATAGCAACAACATAGAGGTGACGGTACTGGATGGTTGGAGTGTTGGACATGTGGTATGGAATAAATTAAGAGAGATTTCCCATAGAATTAGGGTGGTAGGCCTCAGATATATAGTGCATAGTAGGCGTAGGATGTTGGGGATTTTGGGAAAATCATTCCTCGTATTTATGCAATCATGGAAAACAGGAAGGAAGATCATCATGCATCTATCATTGAGATGGATGGTAAGCTTTGTGATCAAGTTGTTCCTATTTTTATTGACCCTAGATCTAATTATAGTTATTTTAGTCTTGACTTGGTGGATAAGTGTGGTTTGAATAAAGAAGGGCATGTAGAATCTTGGTTAGTGAAGTTGGCTACAGGTAAAAAGAAAAGATTCCACTATTGGCAAGAGCTTGTGCATTTGAGTTAAATGGTATGCCTACATAAACACACTTGAACATATTTCCATTGGGATCATATAGTATGCTATTGAGTATGGAATAGCTATACCTTCACAGGACCAAGGTGGATTGTTATGAAAAATCCATTGATTTCTTGGATGAAAATGGGGAGCAGAAAATCTTACAGGGTAAGAAGAAAGAAACATCATTTAGGATGGTGATAGCTATGTAGGTCAAGCGCAGTCACAGGAAAGGGTGTGTGATATATGTAGTGCACATTTCTACTTACAAAGGTAAGGAAGTTGAAGATGCAGATGTTTTGAGAAGGTACCCAGTTCTACAATAGTTTCAAGATGTATTTCATGCAGATATTTTAGAGTTTCCACCTCATAGGGAATTAGAATTTTCTATTGATTTGGTATCGGGGCAGCTCCATCATCAAAATCACCCTATAGGATGAGCACGCCTAATTTGGTAGAGTTAAAGTTGCAGTTGAAAGAGAGGCTTGAAAAAGGATATATTAGGACAAGTGTATCACCATGGGGTGCACCAGTATTGTTTGTAAAGAAGAAGGATGGAACTTTCATATTGTGCATTGACTATAGGCAGTTGAACAAAGTGACCATCAAGAACAAGTATATGTTGTCGAGGATTGATGACTTGTTTGATTAGCTAAAGGGAGACATATTGTTGACCCGTATGAGCATTATGTGTTTTTTGTAGTTCCATTTGGTTTTGACTAATGGTCACTACCTTTATGTGTTTGATGAATAGTGTGTTGCGTCCTTATTTGGATAAGTTTTTTATTGTGTTCATTGATGACATAGTGGTATATAATAAAAATGAGGAAGATCATGCCCAACATTTGGCAATAGTGTTGAGATTGTTGAGAGAGCATCAATTGTATGATAAGCTTAGGAAGTGCAGTTCCTTTCAGACTGAGGTACAATAATTGGGACATGTCTCCAAGGAGGTCATAGTAGTGGATCCAGAAAAGGTAAGAGCTATCATGGAGTGGGAAGCTCCTAGAAATGTATATGAGGTGAGATCCTTCATGGGATTGGAAGGGTATTACAGGAAGTTCATCAGGAACTTATCACATATTTCTTATCATATTACATCATTGGAGAGGAAGGGTAAGAAGTTTGAATGGATGGAGGAGTGTGAGTTCAGTTTTGAGAAGCTTAAGAAATTGTTGACACATGCCCCAATGTTAAAGATCACAGATCCGGACAAGGATTTTGTGGTATGTACAGATGAATTCAAGAGAGGACTTGGTGGAGTCCTTATGCAATATGGACAAGTGGTATTTTATGAGTCACAAACAATGAATGAGAATGAGAAAAACTATCTGAGGCATGATCTTGAGCTAGCATTGATCATCCATGCACTGAAAATGTGGAGGCACTATATTCTTGGTAGGAGGTTTGTACTGATGAGTGATCACCGTGGATTGAGATACTTATTTGAAAAACTGAATATGAATGCTAGACAAGATAGATAGTTGGCCACAATCAGTGGGTTTGACTTCAAGATCAGGTACATCAAAGGGAAGGAGAAAAGGGTCAAAGATGCTCTTATAAGGCGGATATAGGTAAATCACATAGCAATTATGAGCTCCTATGGGGCAGATTTACTGGATAGGATCTTGCAGGCAGGTCAGTGGGATGATAGTTATATGGAGATTGTGTAGAGGTTTCAACAGAGTACAGGTATAGGTACAGGTAGAGGTACAAGTAGTGTTACATGTACAGACATAGGTGGTGGTATAGGTACAAGTACAGGTGCAAGTGTACATGATGTGGACTATCATCTCACGACAAATGGATTGGTCAGGTTTAGAGATAGGATGTATGTGCCAGACATCAGTGAGATCAAGAAGTTGATATTGAGGGTGTTTCATGAGACACCATATTCAGGTCACCCAGGCTATCAGAAGATACTGACAATAATGAAGAAGTTTTATTATTGGCTGAATTTGAAGAGAGACATAGCAGAGTTTGTGGCTAGGTGTTTGGATTTCCAGATGTTTAAGGTAGAGTGTAGGAATCCAGGTGGACTACTAATGCCGATTGTTATTCTATAGTGGAAATGGGAGGTCATTTCCATGGATTTCATCATAGGTTTTCCCAAGAAAAATAGACAACATGATTCCATCATGGTTGTTGTGGACAGGTTGACAAAGGTTGCACACTTCATTCTAGTGAAGACTACATGTTAAGCTAGCAATGTGGCATAGATGTTCATCAGAGATGTGTTCATATTGCATGGTGTTCCAAAGAATATTGTGTTAGACAAACATGCAAAGTTCACTTCCAAGTTTTGGAATGAGTTGTTTATAGGATTAGGCAATGAGTTGGCCTTCAACACAACTTATCATCTGTAGATAGATGGATAGACAAAGAGGGTCAAAAGGATCTTGAAGGACATGTTGAGGATGTATGTGATGCATCAACAACGAAAGTGGGAAGAGTATCTTCCACTAGTATAGTTCACCTACAACAACAGGTATCAAGAATCCTTGAAGATGAGTCTGTTTGAGGAAATTTATGGGCGCAGTTGCAATACTCCCATTAGTTGGAGTGATCCAGTTAATAGGGTATTGATTGAGCCGGACAAGTTGGTGGAAATGGAACCAGAAATGCAGGTAATCAAGAAGAATATAAAGGTAGCACAGGATAGGCAGATTAGTTATGAAGATCACAATAGGTTTTTTAAGGAGTTTTAGGTTGGGGAATAGGTGTATTTGCACCTCGAGCCCAAGAAGATCTCCTTGCGGGTTGAATTATGTGCCAAGATGACACCACAGTTTTGTGGACCTTTCAAGATTATTGAGAGGATTGGACCAATAGCTTATCGATTTTCACTACATTCCACAATTAAATTTGATTATGTTTTCTATATAGCATTTCTAAAGAAGTATGTTAAAGAGGTTGATCATGTGGTTGACAGGTTTGCATTGCAAGTGGAGCTAGATCAATAATTTTGGTGGAAGCCTTAATGTATATTGCAGAAAAAGGTTTTCATGCTCCGCAACCGAGCAATCGAGAAATTTAAAGTGCAATGGAAGAACTTTGGGCCCGATGACGCTACATGGGAGAAAATGGATCAGATGCGGGCTATGTATCCTTCCTTGTTTTCCAGGTTGGGGCAAAGCAATTTTGGTATGTGCTAGGTGAAAATGTTATCGTCTAATAATTTCCCAATCATTAATTATCAACCTGAGGAGTTCATAGACTTACGAGACATGTGCACAATATATGTAGAGTTGAAGTCAAATTAACCTAATGTAATGCTTGGAATTCAAACACACAACTGAAAGTAAATTGTAGAATTTAAATTATCCTAGAAATGTGAAATTGCCTAAAAGAAAGAAAACAAATGACAACACAAGTTATAAATGACAAATAAAATATGAAAAGAAACAAACACATATGAGCTCACATTAACAATAAGAAATCTCAATCTATTACATTACAATGACTTACAATCCTCTCCAACCATGACTTATTCTCCTAACTTATTCTATTACATGAATCGAATTATTGAATTATGAATTCCTTCTCTTCTTCTTCCTCCTTCCTCCATATATATATATATATATATCTCAAAAGTTGTGTGAGCCTTGTAATGTGTAGGAATATATATATATATATATATATATATATATATTCTAATAATTAATCACAAATTCTCTTAAAATGCATGAAAATAAATAAATTGGAAAATAATGAGGGAGACCCATATTTAACATGAAAATAGTATGATAAATAGTGAATGGAGAAACATAATATGGATAAATGTGAGGAATAACAAAAGGAAAAGAGGATGAAAATACGACATTTCAGAGACTCAACATTCCCCCCAACTGAACTTGGTGCATGTCCTCATGCAACCTTGCATGAATTTTCTTGTAAATGTTTGGCTTCTTAAATTTGGATTTTATGTGTTTTTATCAATAAATCATTCCATTATGTTAAGTACATGAGTAGTAGCTGATATTTCTTATGGTTGGTTCTTGTATGACAACCATGAATATGATAAATGTTGGTTTTAACAACATTCATTTTCTTTACTTTGTTTGTTGCAATAATATTTTAAGCATACATGCAATGGAAATGATAAGTTATCAATGTACATAAGAAAGCTCTTTTATTCAACTTTTTGTACATCATGCCAGTATATATATCAATGTTTTTTAATAAAGTGCAATAAATTTTAATTGGAAAAGATATGTTGGTCAATGGTAAAGAAGCTGAAAAATGAAATTATGAGATGGTAATGTGTATAGTTTCCCCCCCAACTGAAGATGTGTTATGTTTATGAAAATCAGAAAGGAAATGGAACATGGTGAGGAAATTTTCCAAATTCATTCATTTCTAGAAATTAAGGAATTATATGATTAAAGATTAGACAACATACCTCCACTTACCCAAAAAGTTGATTAACTATGCAATAGGAATGTGGCTAATGTTGCTAGATCACTGAAAAAAATACAAAGTCTAAGAGTGGAACTGTGGTATTCTCATATGGCTGAAAACATATTGTTTCAACTACTTATGGAGTTATGAAAAGTATACAGTCTTCACCTACTACAAAAACCTGATGGTACAATCCTAGTCATGCAAATAAAGGTGTTTATGTCGAGCATGAAGAGAAGTCATTGGATTACTGGCCATTAATGTATGTTGTTAACCAATGCGAGGAAAACTCACCATTAATGTCAATGAGTGTCAAGGTACCCAAGTACATCTTGCGAAGTGAAAATAGATGATATGATGTCCAGCCACTTGCAAGATCCAATGATCAAGGAACATTGATGTATTCCCATGACTGTCAGTGAGAGAACTTTTCATTAAGGCACAAAACCTCAAGGTACTAATAAGGACTCTAGTCTCTATCCCAGATAAGGTGCTGAGGTCGATGGGTCAAGACTCGTTGAAAGTTGGTCTTTAAGGAATCCCACATCAGTCAACATGAGTTCGTACAAAATTATTGGTAAGACAATAGTTAAAATATCTCATGGTCAAAAAGTTTTTATGGAAAGGAAAACAAGGCAATGTAGAGATCTAGATGGTTTTAATCGAAAGGAAAAAATATTAACTGAAAAGAAGGAAAAAATGTATGTGACTCATAAAAGTAACTATGGGTGAAGTTGGGATGGATAAGGCAATGAATCAGTGGACTCCAACATGGATGACTAATAAGCTTTGACAGAGAAATGTGGGTAAACATATTGTTAACACTGGAAAATCGTATAGCAGAAGATGACAACAATTAATGTCAAGCGTAAGGATTTACAGTGTAGGAACACATTATGGAATCAAGAAGTATTTTAAATCTCTAAGGTTTTGGGAAAATCATATTTGAAATAGTCATAAATGCTGAATTGCGCGCTTTATCCTTCGAGAAGAGCAACCTATGCGCGCCTTTATGCCCGATAAGCATGCATTCCTGTAAATGGAAAAAAGTTTCTTTCTGGGACCACACCAAGCAAAGGACAACTACTCCTTATGTGAAAGCTGCATAAGGACAACCACCAACGCCTCCTTAGACACTATGAGAGCACACAAAAGAATATTTGAGCACACAATGGAATCATACCTCTCCCTTGGGTCACTATCCATCATGTACCAAGGGAGGGAAGGAGGATTTGAAACTCACCTATATAAAGCCACCAAAAGATGAAGAAATGGCGATCACATTGTTATGTTGGCCAAAGTTGCCCAAGCAACACCAACAGTGTGTGACCCGGAGCTAGAGCTAAAGAGGACTCAATCATTGGCCACCCAACATCTTAGTCCACCACAGCAGAGAGAGAGAGGGAGACTGCATTAGAGGTAGAGCTTGGAAGGAAACATCCTTGCATCGGGACCTAGAGCCATTTCCTAAGGGCCCTTTGGCAAGTGGGTAAAATTTCTTCTCCATTTCAAACGTTTAATAAGAAGAGGCCATCGAGCCATTGTTTGCATTATTATCATTTTGACTCTCTTTATAGCTTCTGTATATTTGTGTTTTAGTTTTAGTTTAACCAGAGCATACTTTAGCATAGTGTTTTTCATTAAATGTTATGCTTTTGAGCTCCCCCACTTTTTGCCTGTTACCAATAGTTTATAGAGTAGACCACACTCTTTAAGTTGGTGCGATTTCATACACCCGTGCGACTAATCCACCACAATAGGATTGGCAAATCCACTGATGTTTTCCAAGTTTATGTGGTTGTGCCATCTTTTGCAAGAGACCCTTTGTCTATGCTGGAGTGGAGCTGATAGTCCTCTGATCCATCTTACAATCCCTAGACTCACTGAAGTGATAGAATGAAGAAGGCAACTCCTAATATTTTTACTTGCAGGATTTTTTCGCGTAGTTTTTCCTTACAGAGGCGCATTGCACACATTTGGGATTGACCTGCGCGCAGGAGGGCACACCTATCAAGGTTTTTTGCGTGCAAATTGCAGAATGAGATTTTTCTCGCTGTATTCTGCATTTTTTCTGCTTGTAAGTGTGCTGGGCAGCCGCTAATGTATCTACCAGCACTTGTGCAGATACCCCACAACTTCTGAGAACTCACTTTTTGCTTCTTTCTATAGGCATAGAGTTAGTTTTCATTTAAGTTGGTTTGTTGCAAAATTCTTCACATAGTTTAAGTAGGGGGCGAATTAACCATTGCTTTCCGAACAATTTATGTTTTTTGCAAAGTCTGGTATGCACACTTAGTTTAACTAGTCCAAGTAAGTGGCCCAAGACCACACGTGCATAAGCTAGTGTAGAAATTGTTTAGCTTAAATTCAATTTTTGCATTTAGGAAATTGCGGGACTAGGATTGAATCGTCGATTAGAGAAAGTAATCTCTACTACCTTTACACCATTTGGTGACCCTAGGCAAGCATATGAACGCTCTAAATTTACAATTCTCCATCTCCCTTTAGTTACTCACATAGATTAACTAGGAAGATTTGGAAGTGGCCCATTATTCGAAAATGATTTCCATTTGAGCAAGGAACAACGCCGCATATTTTAACTAGATGACTTTTGTAAAGGATCATCAATATCCATATGTTCAAACTATGAGATTTTTCAGCATATGCTCACACACAATCACCCACTAAGCAAAGAAAACCACCTAAAACTAACTTAAAACAACTCACTAAATTCTCCCCACAGGGGCCACAAAAGAATTTATAGATTAAGTTAGGATCAAGGGGGTAGGCATCCAATAAGCCGCCTTGATCACACTTCATATTGAAACATAGAAGTTGTGTATTTAGGGAGCTTTAAAATCCACCTATCAGCCCATGGAAAAGAAAACCCGAGCGCGGAAGAGACCCGATTCAGAGGGGGTTAGGCTTAGGCGCAGTGCGTGCGGTATCAATTGAGGCTACCTGACCCGGCTGATACTCGGTACTGTTAGCTGACTACCAAGAAGCCCAAGAATCAAACGCTCATGTGTGATGGTGGTTCTTAGTGGCCAAAAACTAGGTCATCCTTCACCCTATAGGTGATAGTGCAGGCAAGCGCTAGACCCTCTACCCTTACCTTGGTGGATTCTCTTCGACTTACTGGGGGCGTCGCCAGCTCTTACGGGACGTTGTGCCAGCACTCGCAAGAAATCTTCTCAAGGCCCAGTTACTTTTGAGTGTGTGAGGATGCATAGGTCTTCTAGGATTTTGAGTATCACACACAAACAAACAAAACCATTTTTTTTTATTGATCACGTAGATTAAAGTTAAATGGAAAATTCATTTCATTTTTCACTTTGTTTTATGTATGTGGCCCTAAATTTGTCGTGATCATAGACTCAATCCCTTCAAATTTTTCCAAAACCCAACTTGGTCGACACCCAAATGGTCCCAACGGAACCTTGTTGATCCAGGCGTCTTTTGGACCTCCCCCCATTACCGGGAGGGGTTCCAGGTGTTTCGCCATTTAGGCGTCAAAGATGAAACATTGCCATTGTCGTTGGTTCATCCTTTCATGGAGCAACCTTAGTTGGGAACCCTAGTCGGTCTCCCAACACCACACCATACACCACTCCCCCCTCATCCCCTAGGGAGCAGAGGAGCACGTCCCATACGGGAAGCCAGCTGAATTCACAACAGGGTACGTCACAGACTAACCCTCGTTCTAACAAGAACTTCATGTCTTCACATGTTTCCATGGCATCAACCTCTCAGTCACCCTTCTTAGCCGCGTTGAATCTACTCGATTTAACCAAGCTCACAAATGACCCCATCGCACACATCCCCAATTGGCCTCCCATGCCCACGAAGCTCCCTTCGGATATACCAAAGTTCGAAGGTAAGCAAGCGGAAGACCCAGGTAATCATGTAATGACCTTTCACCTGTGGTGCTCATCGAATAGCATCATTGATGATACTATTCAGTTGAGGTTATTTCAACACACTCTTACGAGAGTGGCCGTGAAATGGTACGTGGAGAAACCACCTACTTCACATGGAACCTTTAGTGCCTTCGCTATCGCATTCCTCACATACTTTCAGTTGCCCATTCACCACGATTCGAGAATGGAATTATTGACTCATTTTAGACAATCCCCTTCCATCCATATCTCAGACCATCTCCATGAATGGAGGCAGCGTCACAGTTTATGCAAAGCTAAACTCGACGACCGAGTCCTCTTAGATTTATTCTTGAAAACTCTAACGGCGGAGATTGCAAAGGATGTGGTGCAACGCAACCCCACATCTAAAGAGGACGCCATCAGTAAAGCCCAACATCTTGAACTAATCTATACACAGTCAAGATACATCTACAACATCCTGCCTAATGCCCTGTGCCTGCAATCTTATCAAGAATTTTTAGGTGCGTCTAACTCTGAAGACAGACTAATTGGGTCAATGACCCAAGGGTACCTAGGCAGCAACAATCAAAATCCCAGTTACACACATAATTCTACCCAGAATATGTCTCAACCCAGATTTCAAAGTCATCATATGCAGCAGCAAAATTTGACTAATAGGGCGCAAGCGTATCACCAAGGAGGACCTTATCTTCCGGCTAAGGGGACCCAGTACGTAGGAAGAAACACTGATGGAAGAGCTCCCCCCCAACGGCCAGGTGCAAACATGGGACAACACTATGCTCAGTCCCAAGCACACAACCCACCTACGCAAACCAATGCACAGGTGAACTTTATGAAATTGTCCCAAAATCAACCACACCAGTATGATTAGGAGAACTACCCTCCCAACGTGGTTAAGAAAAAGACAAAAAAAAAGCCCAAAGGGAACCCTGGACAAGGGGGAAACAACCAACAGTGCCCACCACGATCCCAGGCTGGAGGTAACTCCAACCGGAATCAGAACCAGGAGCCAAGCACTGCCCCAAGGCAAGGCAAAAGGCCACCTCTACGAAAAAACCATTCTTGTTCAATATGTGGTGAGTACGGGCACTATACTCACCACTATCCCAAACTCCCTAAGCTTAAAAAGCTACAGAGTAATTGAGGACAAGGAGGGTCTTCCCAGCAAACTGTGGCGACGCAAGAACCTTTCCCCCATCAAGAGACGGTCAGCACTCAACAACAAAACCCAGATGATTCTGGGAAAAGCAACCATGAAATTTACATGACTGGGGAAGAAATGTTTTTCCAGACTCGGAATCACATCTACGACACCCCACCAGATACCAATATTTCAGGGGCTAGAACTAGCGCGCTGACTGCACCTTTGACCATTCCAAAAATCCCTATAGAATTGTTGCCAAAGATGGCAAAGGGACCTAATAGGTGAGTAGGTAACTACTCCAAAGCGGCCCATAAATATAGCATCGTGAATGATTTAGCTCAATCACCCACTGTTATGTTAGCGTTGGAAGTACTGCAGTCATGCCCAAGGCAATGGAAAGCCATACTTTCAACTTTAGGTGCTATCGACCCCTCTGATACGAGCATGATGGTTTTTGACTTAGACAAAGCCACCCCTAGGCTTCCTTCCATGGTCACCTTCCAGATACCGGTATTAGTACATAATATCACTATTCAACAATGTGTCATTGATGAGTGTGCATCGACATGCATCATGTCAAAAAATGTGTGGCAGAAGTTAGGATCCCCCGAACTCAAACCTTTCGTCATCACACTCAGAGCATACGATGGTCATCCCTCGACTCCCGTCAGCCTCTACCAAAATGTAATGGTCTGCTTAGCTGGCAAGATGGTCCACATAGACATCGAAGTCTTGGATGCTCACTTGGATTACAACATACTCCTCGGGTAGAGTTACATGTACGCCATGTCTACCATAGCATCCTCTGTCTTCCGCATTATGATGTTCCCCCATGAGGATCGAATCATTATGGTAGACCAGCTGATGCATAGTGAAAAGTGTCCCCTAACCAACATGGATGTAATTTTACCCTACATAGATACAGCTGCAGACAGTCTTTCATGGTACTAAGAATATGGCCCTGGCCAATTAAAACCGTCATCTGTCCTAGGGTCATTCCTAGGAGATCCTCCCATTATCCCTGATGTATCGCCCAATGCCGCAGGGGCCCCGGTGTGCATGATGTCCGCATTAAGCACTGAGGTTAGTAAAGACACAGACTCAAGTAGTAACGACACTGAGGCATCGGCCACGACAGCCTCTCTAGCCTACGCTGCCTCCTAAACCCCTTTCCTCTACCCTCTAGCTAGCTTCGTCTCCCAACAGGATTTGGAAACTCTGGTGTTACCCAACATATCATTGGTGTTCCCAGTTTGGTACCTCGTTCCCCCTTCCGAAACAGGAGACACCAATGTTACTGCCGTAGGGTTAAAGCCCCTTAGTCTAGAGGAGCCCCCACCCACCTAAGAAATAGTCACAACCGCCCCCGCAAGGGAAGTTCCCATTACGAAACCGGTTATCACGGGCAAGAAAACTGCAAAAAGAGGAAAGAAAGAGGTGACCCCCACCATGAAAAAGAATTCATCGGCCTACGCTATATGTGATGTCATAGGACACCCTACCCACATATGTCTGAAGTTGGATGAGTTAAAACCACTCCTCGGCTCTGAAGCAGACACCTTAATGCTGTGTTCCCACAAAAAGGAACCTAACTCAAAAAATACAGGCAAACCATTGCAGACTAATCACGCATGCACTCTCTGTGACGCCTATGGGCACTATACCCACCATTGTCTAGAAATACCGCGATATAGGGATGCGTTACACACAATCGAGCGATCCTATCAAGAGGATCCCTCCATCCAGTCTATCAATGACAAACCTTGTATCATGCTATACCTACACGAAGAGCGACAATCACCTGAAAGGTGCCTCGCCAGACCACCCCCCGGTCAAAAGATGCATACTTTGCGATGAACTTGATCACTTCATCATTGACTACCCAGTCTTGGAAATGTTCCAACGATGGTACCCAGTCCACATAGTATATCGCGGTGAAATGGACATCCCATATTCATGTTAGATATGTGGAGACAACCACCCTGTACATCGTTGTCACTACATCCTAAGTTTTCGCACAGCTTTAGCCTGTATATGATCGACCATCGTCCGCCTCTCCCAAGAAGATGGTACAGACTGGGAATCCATGAATAGTTCAACAACCCAAGAGGATGTGACAAATACATCCACCCCGTCATGGCCATCTGGAAGACAACCAATTAGGGAGATCTGTCCCCCACCAAATGCTGACGACGCGACACACCACATACGGTTCATGACATCGTGCATCGGAACCATGACTCGAGTTGTCTGCTCATCTACCATAGGCGTCGAGATAGCTGCAGCTACAAGATTATTTGTCCCTATGGCAATATAGACCCAACTTGTATGCAGTCTGTCAAGTGCATCTGGTTCCACCGCATCCAAGATGGAATCTTTGTCATGCTTTTCAACCAGCTCCACCTGTCTCACCCCCATTCTGTATAAACCTACAAAGGAACAATCCCCCTTCGGGACCTTGTTTCATTCGGATGAGGATATCCTAGAAACCATGACGAAGCCTGATTACCCATGGGATGCAATGCATCACCACTTGTTCTTTCTCCCCAAGAAAACGGTCAGTCATGACAAGACAACTGAACCAGAGATCTATGCGATCGAATCAAAGGACTTCCTGCCATTAGGAAAGGTCGACTAGTTCAAAAACCCCATCCTAGCACCAGATGCATTTGAAGAGGGAAATATGTCGAATATTTCACCTACCATCAAGGTGAAAATATCTCAAAACCCGTAGAAGGTCGAAGAAATCTCGCTGGGGGAAGCATGTTCTCTATAAGAGGTAACCTACTATACCAAACTATTACAAGAGTATAGAGATATCTTTGCATGGGACTACTTAGAAATGCCTAGGCTTAGTCCTACTATCGTAGAGCACCATATTGACACTTGGATAGACATAACCCCAGTCCACCAAAACAACGTCAATTGCACCCATCCAAGACAGAAGCAATAAAACGAGAAATCGGCAAGCTTCACAAAGCTAGGTTTATCTACCCCATCATTTATACGTCTTGGGTTTCTAACCATGTTCTCGTAATTAAAAAACAGGGCACCATACGCGTTTGCACCGATTTTCAGGATTTGAAAAAATCTTGTCCTAAAGACAACTATCCCACCCCGTTCATCCACCAATTTATCGATGCCTGTGCCGGCCACGAGGCCCTATCCTTTATGGATGGGTTCTCCAGCTACGATCAAATCCAGATACGCCATACAGATCGGTACAAAATTGCATTCACCACTCTTTGGGGCACATTTTCATACAAGGTAATGCCATTTGGCCTAAAAAACGCCGGAGCCACCTTCCAAAGGGCCATGAATTACATATTTCATGACTTTGCACACCTCATCCTCGCCTACTTGGACGACCTCGTGGTACGCTCCAAAAAGTGCTCCAACCATCTCAAGGATCTATGATTGGTATTCCAAAGATGCCGCCAATACAACCTACACATAAACCCTCTTAAGTGCATCTTCTGTGTCAACGCAGGGAGAATTTTAGGTTTTATTGTGTCCCAGCAAGGGATTCGAGTCGACCCTTTAAAGGTCCAAGCCATTAAAGAAGTCCCCCCACCTTGAACCCTCAGGCAGCTCCAAAGCCTGTAAGGAAAGGCCAATTTTCTAAGATGCTTTGTCCTAGATTATGCCACCTGTGCTCAAGGGTTCTTGCACCTCCTCTGCCAAGACATCCCGTTTAAATGGGATGACCATGCCCAACAAGCATTCAATGCACTGAAAGAAACATTATCTTCAGCACCACTTATCAGTCCCCCGAACTACAACAATGATTATATCCTGTACCTGTCAGCCTCCGACTACACATTGGCCTGAGTTTTGGTTCATGAAGGCCCAGATGGGAGGGAGCATGTAATCTATTACGCCAGCAAAACCTTATTCGGCCTAGCATTAAGATATGAGCCTGAAGAAATAACTTCCCTAGCATTAATCCACAAAGTCTAGAAACTTTGCCACTGCATCATCTTAAAAACTACCACGGTCATAGCAGATACTAATCCCATCAAGTACCTACTCACACACTGACTAATGAACCAAAAGTATGCCCACTGGATAGTCATTCTCCAAGAATGCAACTTGCAGTTTCGCTCTCCCAAAGAAAAAAGTCACTTGCCCTAGCAGAGTTCATTACTGACCTCCGAGGAGATTCCAAAGGATCACCAGTAAACGATTCGCTACTAGATGAACATATTTTGTTTGTAGCAACCGACAACCCTTGGTATGGGGATATTCTCCTATTCCTGCGAACCCAAAAGTTCAAACCTCACCTCACGCGAGACGACCATCGGTGCATACGCCAGCAATCCCCTCGATACCTCCTCATGGGAGATGTCTTATATAGAAGAGGCATCGATACAATCTTGCATCGATGTCTCACTCACAAGCAAGTAGAGCAAGCCCTGAATGAATGCCACGCAGGTGCTTGCGGCAGCCACCTATCTGGAATGGCTACCGCCCAAAAAGTCCTACGGGCAGGATATTTCTAGCCTTCCCTGTTTTACGACTGTATCACGACAGTCAAAATATGCGAGCGGTGCCAGCGCTTCACCCACAAAGCAAGAGAACCACCCACTCCTCTGCACCCTATCATTGTAGCTGGCCCCTTCTGTAAATGGGGAATTGACTTCATGACTTGTAACCTGGCCTCTTCAAGCAACCATAAACACATCATCATGGTTGTCTATTATTTCACCAAGTGGGCCGAGGCCATGCCCACATATGACACCACAGTAGAAACCGCTGCTCGATTTCTGTTCAACCACGTGATCTCCCGATTTGGCATCCCCAAAGAGCTAGTTTCCGACCACGAAAAACATTTTGAAAATGAAGTCTTCGAGGAACTATCTCATCATCTTAGATTCACCCACGAATTCGTTTCACCATATACCCCCAGTCCAACAGACAGATAGAAGCCATTAACAAAGTACTCAAAACTATGTTACAACGCATGGTGAATAACCACAAAACCAATTGGCACCACATGCTCTTCTCCGCCCTATGGGCATACCGAATGGCTGTTAAGATGTCCACTGGTTTTACTCCCTTCCACTTAGTATATGGGATTGAAGCCATGATTCCCATAGAGTGCGAGATCCCAAACTTGCATGCCACCATCGAACTCCTTGATGACACCCAGCCTCTAGAACAACGCCTAGTACAACTAGAGCTAGTTGATGAAAGTCGGCGGAAATCGCTACAACACAATGAGGCCCATAAGAAAAGGGTGAAAGCATCATTCGACTGCCACATCACCCCTTTCTCATTTACTGAGGGAGAGTTAGCCCTTCGCTACGATGTCGCAAAAGAGGCCTTAGGGCCAGGAAAATTCGAAACCTTATGGAAAGGACCCTATATCATCAAACATTGCCTCCAACAAGGGGCATACATCTTGATGGAACTAGACAGAACCTACCTCACTAACCTTGTCAATGGACTTTACCTCAAGAAGTTATAACCATATGGGCCCCAACATCCCTTGTCCCCTAGGGTTAGAGTACACAAAACCCCATTCATGAAAATATTTTTGACCCAAGGACTTATGTAAAAAACGCGCTTGAAGTGCCACCATGGATCAGCAACTCGAACCCTATTTCAGATTTGCTGATGGAGCATCACGATGGTCTCAAAAATTAGCTATAGATGCCTGGGTCATCTACGACCCTGACCGATCACCACTGTGTTCAAACGGCGTGTGCATCAAATCAACAAAAAATAATCAGACAGAATATGATGATGTCATCAGACTTATGTGTGAGGCCCTCCACCAGGGCATCTGCCATATGCATGTCTACCTCGATTCCCAGTTGGTAGTATAGCAGTTGAACAAAAAATTTGAGACTAGAGACATATACCTATTTAGAAAATATTTGCGTGCCAAAAGATTAAGCAGACAATTTGATTACATTACATTTTCACATGTATCAAGGAATCAAAACCAAGCAGTCGATCGCATAGTTAATAATATCATAGACTGGAATGCATCACGAATAAATCATCATACATAAAAAACCAAAAACATAGACATCCATCAGCATAACACAAAATGTATAAACCGAAATAGATAGTACGCCATATAGAGCCGCAAAAAGATCTCTCATATATATATATATATATATATATATATATATATATAAATGTGTGTATCTGAGTACAAAAAATAGGGTCGTTGGCCCACTGGCCAGCCCAAAGATACAAAGGTCGTCAAAAATAAGGGAAGCTTCCTCATAACGGGTGCTTTCCCTGTGTACAAAACTACTCTAGGGGGGTGCCCCCTCAGGAGGAGCACCTGGACCCACCACTGCTCCTGGTGCCACCACCGGAGTTGCTGTCACCACTGCAATAGCTACTCGTCATAGAGTGGGCCGATAATCCCTCTCACGGGCCATCACCGTCTCTAGCCACACCTCCTCGAAGTCGTTCATGAAACCTCGAGCAGGCATCCCCTGGCTCAAGTGGTCCACTCGACCCTGGAAGTCCTCTGGAGCAGCCACCTGAGCCGTAAGTGCTGCAATGCGCACCTCAGCCGCATTTGCATGAGCTCACTCGACTGAAACCCCAGTTGTAGCTGATCTTCTACCCTCACTAGAAGGGCCATCACCATCCCCTCCAGGTCCATCGGCACCACCACCCGGTCCACCTGCGCCACCTCCCCCCTGGCCACCACGAGGTCGTAGCGGAGGATCATGACCCACCATTCAGGCCACTAGGCAACCTACCTCACCAACATCTACAGGAGTAACCAAAATAATGCTAGTGTCAATAACAAAACACAAAAGTACATAAAAACTCGAACAAATGCAGAAAAATACAACATATACCTGTAGGACCCCAAACATAACCAAAAGGGAGACCGATATCTGGATCACCCTGAAAGTCCATCCCCACATAGGGGTATGGAAAGAACATCTGTGGGTTGGCCTCAAACCAAGCCTCTGTCATGTCATCCCAATAACAACCCACCATGCCATCACCGCCGCGCGGCATCACCGGAGCCCACCTCCTCATGCGTGGCTCCCGCGGCCCCCCAATAGGCACCGCCATAATGGACCTCAACATCACCACCCTCTCATACATAATTCTGCACAGGATGCTAGTATACACAAATGATTTGGATCCATGTTGGACCCTGTTCAGTTACGACACCATACCATCAAAATAAAATCAGGTGAAATTGAAAAAATGCCCACCCCTCAAGCGGCGTAAAACTCCTGCCTATGGGCCTGATGCCTGATGTGGAGCAAGTGACCTCGCCAGTCGCACAATAATAGCCAGAGAACATTGCGCGGCCACATCTGTCATTGATGCAATATTGATGCACCCCTTAGTCAAAGGTGCACCACCGCCAGAATCTGTCTAGGTTCACTCTCCCAGCAGGAAGTGGATACCTCAGAGCCTCACCCTACGGCAATAACCCAGTCACGAAATATATATCCGTTTCCGGATGGATAATCAAGTTCACCCCCCTCAGTACGAACATATTTCACCTCCTGTGCCAATGCTATATGATATAGCGTGATAGTCGGTCCTAAGACTGAAGGAACTTGTTCTCAGCAAACTTCAGAAGGCCCCATGCGGCCAACTGACGACGCGCCCCAGCATCAGCAGGTAGAGTGGTCCAGATCTCAGGCCAATCTCACTCTCTCCACACCAACCTGCCAAGAAACACATGCACCCATCAGTACAGAAAGAAACATCAAAACAGACAAAAAACCCAAGTTTTTCTATCACCCTGCCCTTTGCGCACCTGTCTCTCAGACAGGCGCGCCCTTGCATGCCTGTTTCCTTCACAAGCACGCCCTTGTGTGAAAAACAAAGGGAACAGTGCACCCTTGCATGCCTGTCCCTCATAAATGCACACAAGGAGGGCGCTGCTTTGCCTATATTTCCTGCGCAATCTAGGGAAAAAATTCCCTTTGAGGTCATACAAACCCAATTTGTACGGCCCCCCGACACTATCAAACTGAAAAAATTGAAATGCAGGATGTCATGAAAGTTACCTCGGCATAATATCACTAATCCCTGGTACACAGGCTGACCACAACGGCAAGAAAGGCTCTGCAATCACCTTTGATCTCCCAAAACTTAGCAAGTACAAATGAATAGGATTAGGGCCATAACCCCATATTTATCGCCCTTTTCCGAAACTACAGAAGTCCATAATAGGAGATCAAAAGGTCCATTCTACAAATCGTAAGTTGCACCATCATCAGTATGCCATGACAAATGAAGGTGATGCCACACATTCGCCTTCCAGAAAAAATATTTTTTCAGCACTGGCAAGTATGCACCCTCCCATCTTCCTTTCTAAAGTTCATGTTTTTCAATAGTATTTGATGAAAAGAAGATGATTTCACTCGAGGTATTTGTTTTTGCAGGAAGAACCCGCAAACCATTCACAACACCGTCCACTGAAAGTTTCGGAGCAGGTATCATTCTACCCTCAACATGATAGAGTCCCAGAAAAATTTTCATATCCTGACATCATTTCTCCATCAAACCATAGGGTCCTCATACCCGACCATGTTTATCACCATCTCACCCTGCATATGATAAACGTCCGTGTTGGTCAGTAGAGCCTCCCCTCCATGGCGCTCGCCACCCAAAGTAGACCATATATCACCGCACAAGTGACGCCATGGCCATAACATTTCAGTCCGGGAAGTACCTCATGTCCATCCATCTATCATGTATAAGGTCAAGTTTCCCATTCAAACTCAAAACCCCCTTCCCAGACGACCAGGTTATAGAAGAAAATTGAAATCGCACCTCTGTGCATCGCATTTGGTCCACCATACCTCCATCAACATAATCCCATCTGCGACATTTTCTGCTTCATCAACCCCGCACATGAGACCAACCAATGGGACCCCTAACCCCAGCAAAACACCATCCTCACACCTATAGTGAGCGACCCCCTTTTTAATGTTTTGGGGTACTCGTCTTTGTGTTTTGTACAAACCAAACCCCATTATTTTATTCTTTTAGTAAGTGTACAAAGGCTGCAAACGATGCCCTTCACCACTTTGCCCTCATATTTCATATTTTCCCCATGGCAGTAGTTCCTCATTCCCCTTGGTTGGAGTATTTCACCCCCATGCACGCACCATCATGACATTCATAGCCGGTCCAAACCCGTCTTGTAAGTCCTACCGACTCCAGGGATTTTCCCTTCAGAAATAACTATGACTGCCACCAAGCTGCTAAATTATACTTCGACCTCGGGCCACTAAATCCCCATCATCCATTTTCAGTCACCTCTCACCAACATGCCTATGTTAAACCCATCACTTCTAGGTCCCCAACCCCTCAGGTAGGCGACCCTTGGTTTGGTTAAGGCTTCCTTTTTTTCGACCTCGACACCTCTTTTCCAAAAAGGAAGCGTTACCTTGGATTACCCCTCCCCATGTAAAGGGGTATCCTCGGGTGGCATTGTGGGAGACATCATTGTCCACAAATGTCATCGATCCTCTTGAAATTCGACTACAACAAAATTTTTCATGTCACGATGGTATCGTACCTTACAACCATTGCACTTTGATCAGATCCGTCAAAGACCCGTGCCTCCATAAGCGTCTCTAACAACAATGCTTACACGGGAAGGTCCCAACCAGTACATATGCGTACATTGCACAATGATATGCCATACCAAGATTAGGAATATGGGTACCACTTTCCACCTATCGTCAAAGAAAAAATTCCCCTGAGGGCATCAGCAGTCGTTGTCAACAACCACCAACATCACTACCATAGTAGTGGAATAGACAACACATGTATCTGTCAATTTTGTTTAACTAGCCATAGCATCACGCGCATGGGACATGCCCGCCTTGTTGAAATTTTGTAAATATGTTATATATTTTGTCTCCTTGCAGGGGGTCCCTTAGGCCATGGTTACCTCGGAAACGGTGCAAGGTGTTGTCAATTCCAAAATTCACACAGGCCTCTCTCTCTCTCTCTCTCTCTCTCTCTCTCTCTCTCTGCGTACGATACAAAAAAGAAACTATAATGTATTTAAGCTATACATTTCTTCCTAGACCTCGCACATTAGGGGGCAACTGTTAACACTGGAAAATCATACAGCAAAAGATGACAACAATTAATGTCAAGCCTAAGAATTTACAGGGTAGGAACACATTATGGAATCAAGAAGTATTTAAAATCTCTAAGGTTTTGAGAAAATCAGATTTGAACTATTCATAAATGGTGAATTTCACGCTTTATCCTTCGAGAAGAGCACCCTTTGCGCACCTTTTTTCCCGATAAGCGCGCATTCCTGGAAATGGAAAAAAGTCGCTTTCCGGGACCACACCAAGCAAAGGACAGTTACTCCTTATGTGAAAGCCACCGAAGGACAGCCACCAGCGCCTCCTTAGACACTATGTGAGCACACAAAAGAATATTTGAGCACATAATGGAATCATACCTCTCCCTTGGATCACTATCCATCATGTACCAAGGGAGGGAAGGAGGATTTGAAACTCACCTATATAAAGCCACCAAGAGATGAAGAAATGGCGATCACATTGTTATGCTGGCCAAAGTTGCCCAAGCAACACCAGCAGTGTGTGACCCAGAGCTGGAGCTAAAAAGGACCTGATCATTGGCCACCCAACATCTTAGTCCACCACAGCAGAGAGAGAGAGGGAGACTGCATCAGAGGCAGAGCTTGGAAGGCAACATCCTTGCATCGGGACCTAGAGCCATTGCCTAGGGGCCCTTTGGAAAGTGGGTAAAATTTCTTCTCCATTTCAAACGTTTAATAAGAAGAGGCCATCGAGCCATCATTTTCACTATTATCGTTTTGACTCTCTTTATAGCTTCTGTATATTTGTGTTTTAGTTTTAGTTTAACTAAAGCATACTTTAGCATATTTTTTTTCATTAAATGTTATGCTTTTGAGCTCCCCCACTTTCTTCCTATTGCCAATAGTTTAGAGAGTAGACCACACTCTTTAAGCTGGTGCAATTTCGTACACCCATGTGACTAATCCACCACAACACATATCATGACGCAAAAGGTTTTTGTGTAATGGAAAATGTCCTAACATTTGTAATGAAGAATTAGCTCCTCCAAGTTTCAAGGATGCATGTTTTATTGTGATGTTTAGATCACGTCTGCATGAACTTGGATCATTTTTGTACCTGTAAAAGCTTAATACAAATCCTACATGAAAATTGTCAGAGATTTTGCAAAACATAAATTTTGAAATGCTAGCAACCAAATAAAATGAAATGCATCTTTCTACATGTTGCATTTGCATGAAATTTACTTTGAAGTGACTCCAAGAAACACATTAACATAAATTGTTTTCAAGAGTTATGAAATGTCCATTCGTGAAAAAAAAAATTTGTTTTTTTATTTGTTTATTTTTTTTTAATTGTTTTGACTTTTTTTTTAAGTGTTCACACAACCCTTTATGAAACAAAGAAAATAATTAGAAAAAATCTTAAGCACAAAGTGAAATTTAGCTATTCAGAGGCGACACATTTTTTATGTTTTCCTAGAGTCATCTAGATATTTAGCCTCAAATTCCATGTTTTTTTCAACAAATTATTATTGTGTTCACGCTATGTTTTCATGTTGTGTTTTTCCTCTGAAACTAAATTTCAAATCCATGCAAAATATAGTGCAAAAAAAATGGAATAATCACAATATGATGACATTCTTTGTGTTAGCAGCGATGATATTCTTGTTTAGGTTTGTGAAGAGAACCTTGTTTGACCATAATGTTTTTGAACTCCATGAAAGTTTGTGTTTATGTTTTCTTATCTCCGACATACATCCACATTTTTTTCATAAAGTGTTCGTTCAAATATTTTTATTTAGTGCATAAATTTTGATGTTCACCATGTTCTAGTTGTTCAAGCTAGTAATATGGAACAATTGGCAAATAAAACAAATGAAAAAAAATATTTCATGTAAAGCATCGACTAATCATCTTTAAAGCTTGATTGGGCATCAATATCCTTGGGTGATCTACCATTTTTATATAGAAATTTTGAAATGCAGAAAAATTGCGATAAAGAATGTTGAAAGTTATTTTTCTCTGTAATGTCAAGTTAAGGAGAGCTGGAATAGAATGCATTCCCTACTTCTCTGGTCTTTCCTCAGATTATCCTTCGTTTTGTCATCGAATCAATCACGCTACCAAAATATCAAGTAATGAATATGAACCAATAATCGCAGTAAATTCTCAGTGGAAACAAAAATCTAAGCTAATCATTAGAGTTTTGTTGGTGGAAATGCATAGTTATATGTTAAGGGACTGCTATGGTTAAAGAAGCTAATAGGATGTGATTACTAGTACTTCGAAGAGAGAAACAAGATTTCCATATATTGAGAATCATGGGGTTACTAAAAAAATGATTCGGATCCATACCTTGAATGCTTGTTTTTCGATGGAAAACATGTCGAGAGCCTCTGGTTGTCATGGAACCGATTTTGACCATCGTTGCCTCTGTGCACATCAAGCGAACTTAAAGAAGACAAATCACGCTTTCCAGCCTTCACATCTGATATACTTGCACCACTACGGCCCTTGCTGAAGCATTCATTCATATCATTATGTGTAAAACATGGGTCTTTCAGATTGAAAATGGCATGAAGGTCTCTGTTTTGTGTTGCAATAAAAAGTTTTCGATGTATCAATTTTTGAAGTGAAAAGCAGAGATTTATAATTATCATGGCAACGTAGCTTTTGAAGTTCAAGTTGCAGGCCATTATTTTCCAAACATGCATCTATCTTGCAGAAATTTGTGCTTTTTTATAAGGGAAAGGATATCTAGAGCTAGAGTTGGCAGCAGTGAAGTAAGCGGGCAAGCTCTTAAGCACCCAAGGGCCTTAGATATGACCCAATGCCACCAATTTCACCATGGAAGTCCACATCATGCTAGTGCAGGCATGAATAATCCACTCCTTCTCACCCCAGTATCGTGGAATCATCACTATGGACTTATTGATCTTATTATAATCAAACTATTATATGACCATTCCCTAGAGCCTTGTATTGCCTCACATTTTATTGTGTAAACAATTGTGGAATATATGTCTTCATCCATTCCTTCATCACAAATGGATCATTCAAATTTCGTTGATTTTCTTTCAGCTCCTTTGTCTTTTCAAAAAAATCTAGAACATGCTTCAACTGTAAGTGGGAGTGAAAGTCCCCGAGATACTAAAGAGAATAATATTCTCCCCAACGACCAAAGAGTGGATGGAAATTTGCTGGAGAAAAAGGATAGAACGCCTTCTGGTATCTTATCACCGACTTCTATGGGTGGCATTGTAAATTCTCTTTATCAAAATCTAACACAACCCACTGAGATTCAAATTCAACACGCAACTACAAATACTTGCATTGTGGTGTCAAGACATCATACAACCCATAGTGGCTCCATCAAATTTTTTCTCTGAACCCATTTTCAATTCTGCTCCAAACTGCCTCCTCCATATTCGATCCAGCAACAGTGAAATCATAATTTTCCTCCTCCATTTTCTATCCAGTGACAGCGAAACCAGAATTATTTGATCATGATGGAGAATATATTGGCGTGATCTCTTCCTTATTATGCGAATAGAAGCCCGATTTTCCTCATGGATTTTTTATGATTTTGTCCCTACTAATCTTAGTAAATGCATGGACAGATGGGTGTGATTTTGAAGCGTGGTTGAGATACTTAGGGGATGGATGGAAACGAATCTCGGAGTTAGAGTTTCACTGCCTTGGCTGAGCACATGGCAATGGAAATGAAGTTATGTATCCCGAATAAGAAGAACCAAATCCTATAAATGATGTCAAAGAAGAACATCCAAACTGGATTCCAGCACCATTAATGGTCCTTTGGTTCCTTTGTGGTGAAACAGGGCTTGTAGGACTGCTAGAGTCATTGAAATATATTGAGCAGAATCACTATACCATATCATGTGATAACCAACACAATCATCACTATCCTATGACATTGGATAATACTATTAAGCCAACTCCTCCCTGGAGAAAATAACGGTCTATGTTCTTGCAGGGGACTCCATGGGATCAAATCTTGAAGGAGACAACATCTTGGGACTTTCTGAGAGAGAATCCCCAACTATTAACCTATTTAAGGTTGATGCATCACCTCGCTTAGATATCTCTTTTGAGAATGGTAATTGTCCAAATAAACATCATCCTCTCGTTCACATGCCCTATTTCCATTGTTATACCACCCTGCAAAGGTAGGACCACACCTACGCATCCAAATCCATACCGCGTTGACTTCTAAAATATATCGCTCATCCCAACTTATTCATATTCTCGTTCAAGCGTATTCACCCATTTTAGTCAGGATTTTGAGTTGAATCAGATCTTCGAATGAATGGTCGACTAGGCAATCAAGATCCTTTGTGCATAGAGGAGTTGTTGTTGGTGTGTGTGCATAGAATAATTCATGTTGGTGCTAACGATGGAGGGAGATACCCAACTCAGCCCATTTAGTTATTTTGTATTGCATTTAAAAAAAATAAATTTTATTGTGTTAGAATGAATTCTTAATGCAAGTGTACAAAAAGAGATCACTTTAGCTGCACATGAAAAACAACCCTAACAATAAATATGGTTGTCTAGCTTCTTTAGATCTACAATAGATAGTCGAAACAAATGCAAAACAGACCCATATCTATGCAAACAAAGTAGCTAAATAGTAAAATGAGATAAGTGTTTCTCCAAATATCCAATGGACAAGACAAGATTTATAAAGAATTTTTATATTATATTAACACCTACGAAGGGAAAAAAGAATGATGTTACCGGTCCCCCTCAATGGGATGGGTTCTTGGTTGTCCTCAACGCTTCATCTTCAGAGTTTATCTCTCTCAATGGTGTAGAAAACCCAAGACGTGTATAACTCAAAGGGAGCTCAATAAGAAAAAAGAAAATCAAAGTAATCAAAGTATGACAATGATATGAAGATCAAATTCTAACCATGATAAAAGTATCAAAGGTAAATAATGAATGGAAAACCCTTCTATTTATAACAAAATATTGAGTTGTCCTTGATAATGGTGCATACTAAAATATTATTAACCAAGATCTAGATCTAGCTTCTTGGAATATTTTATTATATTTTGTTGGAGGGAAAAAAAATTTAAATTGGTTAAATCCCTTTATTTATAACTAATAAACAAATAAATGATTTACTTATTATTTCAAGTATGGGGCTAAGGAGTAATCTAACAAATCATGATTTATTTTATTATTCCTAAATGATTTAGCCAAATTCAACAAGGAATATTAATTAAATAATGATTTAATTAATTATTCCTAGATAATAATAAGATATATAATGATTTATCTAATTATTTATCATTAAATGGGTTAAATATGACGAGGAATATTATTAAACATTGGTTTAATTAATTATTCCTTGAGGGAAATCAAATAAATAAGGATTTATTTAATGATTCCTCATAGGGTTTCCTATTTGGACCAGAAATAACTTAATAAACTATGGTTTCTTAAACTATTTCTCATAGTGAAAGCAATTTTACTATGGTAAAATTGGTCTTACATGGTGTATTTGGATCCATATAATTGTAAATGGTTATATGACCAAAAATTGGTGTAACAGATTGCCCCCCAACGTACAAGCGTTAGGAGCTAATCGTATGACCAAAGTACGTTGTAAAAACAAAATCACTAGACATCGAAGGGGAGTCATAGAGAGAGAGATACGTAGGTGAAGTGGAGCAGGATAATACAATAACCCTGAGGGGGTAAGATCTACAAATGAGATATGTCTCCTTTAATGTTTGGGTACCTGTTCTCAGTGAGGTAGGGGAGGCATACTTATGCCCACCAAGATCAAAAAGTACAAAGGATAATGGTGTGCCCAGTAAAATGAGACTGAGCTATAAAGTACATGATATGTTGGCATAAACATGGGCCAGACAAAAATATAATGGATCCCACATACATACTGCACCTGGGACAATAGCCAGGATTGAATACGATAATATCTGAGTACCTGAGATATAATAGCAACCAGAGAAGCCCTGATAAAAAGGAAAGGGCTATGAAAATATGAATGGATTATCTAAGTGATACATGCATACTATAGGTGCTACAAGCAACTGGGGCCCAACCCGTAAAATTTCATAGATGCATCTAGGACTGTAGCATAAAATGAAGTCATCCGGTCATGTGGGGGCTACCTGAAGGGCCACCCCATCATGAGGTCTAAAACATCTCACACACACTCGGGAACCACTGGATCAATCTACTAGATCACCAAAATATTGAGTATATGAATCTCGATCATGCTGAAGTGGAGCGGATGAGAAACAATCAAGTAAAATGGAAATAAGGAGTCCCTTTTCCTAATCCGAGGCACTAAAAAATAATGGAAGTTTGAACCAAGATACACCGCCCTCTAAACCTATCTTCTGGAATGAATGTGCTGATGTCGACAGAAGTAGTTTTGCCATAGGTGAGGTAATAAGGAATCCTCAACTAAGGCATGAGAGACCATAGTAGAGATACTAATGTACTGACACCAGGGATGATGATGGAATGGGGGATACTGAGTAGAAAACGAACAACTTCCCTTGTCAGAGCATAAAAATCATGGATGACCTAGCAACGACTGAATTGACTCCTAAGGGGATGGGGGACAATGAGACTAGCAGCCAAAATGGGCTACAAAAGAGAGGGAAAAGGCATGAATGGATGGAATATTGTAAAAGGAGGCAAAAGGTACTCAGGACAGACTCCATGAATTTGATGATGACTTAACTCGAATGCTCTGATCAAGGGCGACTCTATGATGCTACCACATAGGATAGGCCCAGTGGGGACCATAAAAACATGAGAAAAAGATGGCTACTCATGATGCAAATGGACACACACATCAATAAGTATGAAGGCTAAGTGGTTCCCCAAGTACAAGTGGAGTAGGTGTATAAATTCGATTTGGAGAGGCGGCAAAGTGACCCTTCTTGGAAAAAATGCTTCTAGATGAAGTATCAAATCACCAAAAACAAACAAATTCCCATTTTAGAGCTCGGTGAGAGCTTTCCAATGGTGCTAACGGTTCGTCAAACAGAGCTACGGTTTGGTCACAATTAACGAAATAAAATTTAGGGTTTCTCTTTTAATAGGGTGATTTCCCTCCAATTTGATTCATTTGCAAGTGTAGCTGTGGTGAATGTGGAGAGGAGGAAAAGGCGCTAAATCTTGCAGTGTTCATAGCAGACAAATCGACCGTCGAAATCGAGATCTGTTAGTTGCAGGTAGGTGGCCTAACCATACTCTTCAATTTCAGCGGCTTAGAATTTCAGATTAGGTGCTAGGAGCCCGAGAACAACACTCTGCCCCTCCTCACAGTCGTCTCGCACTTTTTGGGGCCTGGTCTGTGAATTGGGTAATAGTTTTCAGAGGAAAAATTGCAACCTCACAGGTACAAGGCTAAAAAAAGTGTGAGTTTCCAAAACTAGGGTTTTTTCCTGTTTTTGGTTGGGAACTAGGGCTTGATATTTTTTATGCAGTTTTTCCTTCCTCTGACTGAAAAATTGCTAGTTTTGTGTAGATATGGAAGATTTAAAGGTCAATTGAGGCACTTTGTTCTGAGATCCAGGGGGATGAGGTTGTTTTGAGGCACACTAGCGAGATATGGGGTTCTCAAGTTGGTTGAGAACCCATTGATGAGGGAAGGAGATCCCTTGTTAGCTAGGATAGTCATCTATTGGGACCCGTACCTGGAGGTATTTATAGTGCAGGGGCACAAGATCAAGCTGACTATTCATGACATCTATTTCCTGACTAGTCTCCTGCCATCGGGGATGGTGGGAAACATCCAACCGGTATTACCGCAAGGGCGAAATATTTCTGAGATTGTGGAATGCCATTGTCGACCAGATGTTCGTGTCAAGGGAACAACTATACCAATCAGAGATCTAGAGAGACTAGAGACTCGGGTTATCGTCACATAAATGTTGTGGATATTGGGCAACCAGGCCTTCCACTACATCACCGGAGGGCAGATGATGCTTTTTGAGAGAGTGTTGAGCGGAACCAACTATGGGTGGGCCCAGATGATTCTTCTATCATTGAAACAAAAACTATCGCTATGCAAGAAACAAGTGAAACATGACTATGCTTTTGGTACAGCGTTATGCTCGCTCTTCTTTGATAAGATCCCTACACTTCGACCTCATGTGCAGATCCAGGATAGGGCCCCGCAAGAGCCCAGGATGCATCGCTCGGGGCAGCTACTGTGGAGAGGAGGAGGCAGGGGAGTCAAACGAGTGCTCTGACTCGAGTTATTTGCACATTGGGACCAAATGCCATTGTATATAAATGACTATTCATACAGTGGTATGAACTATCAGGGGGACCTTGACTTGCCACTTCCGCCCGACCGAGCATGGGGACCAGATGGTAAGTGAAAAGTTGTTATATTTTATGATGCATTTAAACTTTTATAATGATGTATATGGTATTTATTTGTTACTTTTGGTATGTAGATATAGAATTGGTGAAATTGGTTGGGTATATGGGACGACACGCAGCGCCAGGTGATGTAGAGTCTAGTAAAGCTAGAGGAGTTGACAAAGTGGATTTAGAGGCACTATTGGAGGATTTCTGCCACATATGCGAGTTGTTGATGACCGGTGTATCAGAGTGTGGCTGGAACGATCTAGATGACCTCTACATTGAGGCATGCGTCGGGCTACCCTTGAAGTGGTGAGGGGTCATGCGGCGCATGGCGATGGTCAGGCAGGGTATGTAGGATCTACGGGCTACAGGAGCCGAGCCATTAGCTCGGGACCCTCTAGATAGTGATTAGATGTAGGGGCATGAGGTGCCCCCAATTTTGGTTTTTGTAACATGTTATGGGCATGTCATATTTATTAGAGTAGAGGACTCCAAAACATTTATGATTTCGTGGACACATATGATGGATATGCATATTTTTATATATGATGAGTATATGACTCGCCATTTGTTTATGGTTATAGTATTTTTTTAAATGCATGTGATAAGTTCCAATCTAAAATATTGTTTGCAATGCTATCTACATAGTGATTTTGGGCTCTTAGTACGTGAATGGATGTAATGGTTTCAAATTCACGTACTAAGATTTTCACTCGTAAATATCTTCTAAAAAGGACATGGTTATGCACACGATATACATCATTCAATTGCCTGACAAGCAGCAGGGAATCTAAACAAACATGAAGATGAAGGATGTGATGGTCAAGGGCATCGAATAACAAACCTATCACTACATCATATTCGGCCTGATTGTTGGTGGCAAATCCAATACATACGCTGTTGGAAATGACTAATGAATGTATGGGGGTAAAAATGGCCCAGTCTGTCGAGGCTAGATTCCACGAGTAGCAACTTGCATGTTCGGTATAGCCGATGTATGGTGTGGATGAAGGATCCATCTGAAAGACGTCACAAGACCACAAATGAGAAGATGATGGAAAATGCAAGTAACCTGAATGCATGGTAGAAATAAAACACGCATGGGGGATGATATGGGTAAAATTTCTATGCCACTTACACTTGTTAAAGATATGGTCAATACACGGTGTAGGGAAGCTGTCTTGGGGACAAGATTTATTCGGGTCACAAAAGTCCATAAAAACATAGATGGTGCTTGTTTTCTTGAGAATGGGATAGGAACAACCATCTTTTTTGAGCTTATCGATTGTGGTTTTGAGATCCTCTCGTCAAGAAGCATGAATGTGTCTCAATTTTTTATGGATAGGGAAGGCATTGGGCCATGTGTCAATATGGTGTTCGACAATGGTTGGATCAAGTCCGGGCATCTCTGAATAGGACCTGGTGGAAACATTGCAGAATTATTTTATTAGCTTGGTGTAAGCCTCAATTTCTTCTGGGGCGCTATGTGCCCCCAAGGCAATGTTTTCTTCTTCAAAAGCATCGGGTGCAGGAATGAGATTTCTAAACCGATCGACCTCATATAAGATGAAGTATTTAGACTCCACAACATACTGGTCATGGGACTGTTGCGGAAGGAAGTATGCACAATGGTGCATATCAACCCAAGGCAAGTCACGGGTGGTCATTGCTTCCATAATGTCTTCATCAGAATTAAAGATGGGGGGACTGGTAGAAGAAAAACCACATGAATGAATTCTTAACGCAAGTGTACGAAAAGAGATCACTTTAGATTCACATGAAAAACAGCCCTAACAACAAATATGGCTATCTAACATCTTTAGATATGCAATATATGGTCGAAAAAAAATGAAAAACAAACTCAGATCTATCCAAATAAAGCAGCTAAACAGTAAAATGGAATATGAGTTTCTCCAAATATCCAATGGACAAGACAAGATTTATAAAGAAATTTTATATTATATTAACACCTGGGAAGGGAACAAAGAATGATGTTACCAACCCCCCTCAGTGGGATGGGTTCTTAGCTGTCCTCAATGCTTCAGCTTCATAGTTTCTCTCTCTCAATGGTGTAGAAAACCCAAGGCGTGTAGAACTATAAGGGAGATCAATAAGCAAAAAGAAAATAAAAGTAATCAAAGTATGACAATGATAAGATGGTGAAATTCTGACCATGCTAAAAGGATCAAAGGTAAATAATGAATGGAAAACCCTCCTATTTATAACAAAACATTGAGTTATCCTTGATAATGGTACATAATAAAATATTATTAACCAAGATCTAGATCTAACTACTTGGAATATTTTATTATATTTTGTTGGAGGGAAAAGGAATTTAAATTGGTTAAATCCCTTTATTTAGAAATAATAAACAAATAAATGATTTATTTATTATTTCAAGGATGGGGTTAAGAAATAATTTAACAAATAAGGATTTATTTTATTATTCCTAAATGATTCAGTCAAATTTAACAAGGAATATTAATTAAATAATGATTTAATTAATTATTCCTAGATAATAATAAGATAAATAATTATTTATCTAATTATTTCTCATTAATTGGGTTAAATATGACCAGGAATATTATTAAACAGTGGTTTAATTAATTATTCCTAGAGGAAAATCAAATAAATAAGGATTTATTTAATTATTCCTCACGGGGTTTCCTATTTGAACCAGAAATAACTTAATAAACTATGGTTTATTAAATTATTTCTTATAGTGAAAGCAATTTTACTATGGTAAAATTGGTCTTACATGGTGTATTTCGATCCATCTAACTGTAAATGGTTAGATGGTAAAAAATTGATGGAACATATTGTATCCCTATTTTTTTTTTTAAAAACAACTTAGAAAATTTTATTGATTGAAATTGATGAAAAAATTATTAGCAAATGGAGATAACCGGATTTGCAGGTCTAAAGATGAAACTGATTAAGTATGTTGCAAATCCTTAATTCATCCATTCTTGAAAAAGTTTATAGACATCCTACTTTATTATCCTTGAGATTGTGCGAAAGCGCGGGAGGAGAGCATATTTATTCGACACTGAAAATAACATCCTACCTACTCTATGCTAATTGGAAATTAGAAATAAATACGTGTAATTAAATTTCCAATGTAATCATTCACGCAATAGTAATAAAAATATATTCATTTCCAATTTCGCGAATTTAAACTGAAAATATACAAGAATGATTGAATTTAATTGGTGTGACTATGATTTAGTGAAATAAAAACAAAAATGAACTTGATCTAACCTGGCATTTTCTTGAAACCATCGAAACCATATTTCGATAAGGTTTTCACATGCGTGATTTCCCTTCTGATTTAGATCATGCTGCAACCTTTTTTTGTCCTCCTCAATCTCATGTTCGAATAATTGTTCCCCAACATATGTACAGGATTCTTCGAATGTTGATTTGTTGTTTTCTTCTAGAGTAGTTAATATTTTTGTACTGTCAAGATCTCCTCTTCGCAAGAAGAGGAGATCCTGACTCTTGCTAGGATCTAAGTGAGTTGTTCCAAACTTATACTCATCATTAAATCATCTTACTGATACATATAGATTAGTTCGAAATGGGTTCTTACAACACCCAAAACTTAAAATCTAAATGTAAATCTAAATGAAAATAAAATAGTTGTGTAAACTACTCTTGCGAAAAATCACACTTTGCAGAAATTAAACACTCTTTGCAAGAAAACACACTTGCGGTTATCAAGCAAACTATGATAATATAGAAAGCAATAAATAACAACTAATGATTCAGTTGTCAAGCAAGCAGACTAGGATAACTAGTAAGCCTAAGTAATTTAATGACAATAAAATCAAATCTAGGAAATGAAATCACTCTTGCAGAAAAGTAAACTAAAGTTCAATTCATCGTGTCTCCCCGGCAATGACGCCAAAATTTTGGGTGAAAATATTGTTGTCTAATAATTTCCCAATCATTAATTATCAACCCGAGGAGTTCATAGACTTACAATACACATGCAATATATATGCAGAATTGAAGTCAAATTAACCTAATGTAATGCTTAGAATTGAAACACACAACTGAAGTTAAACACACAAATTGGAAACAATCACACGACTTAAAGAAAATTGCAGAACGTAAATTATCCTAGAAATGTTAAATTTCGTAAAAGAAAGAAAAAAAATAACAACACGTGTTAGAAATGAAAAATAACAGATGACAAGAAACAAACACATGTGAGCTCACATTAACAATAAAGAAATCTCAATCTATTACATCACAATGACTTACAATCCTCTCCAACCATGACTTATTCTCCTAAATTATTTTATTACATGAATTGAATTATTAAATTATGAATTCCTTCTCTTCTTCTTCCTCCCTCCTCCCTATGGAGAGAGCACTCATATATATATATATATATATATATATATATATATATGAGTTGCTTTGAAAAAGAGATAATAAACTCATAAATACAACTCCACTTTTATTTCAACCATTTTCCATAATTACAAAATATGACCCCTTCAAATCCTCACACAAATCTTGGATGAGATATCCATATCCTCATGATCTTCTCCTTGAAATGAGCTTGAATGATTATCTCCTCAAATCTCTTTGAATAATCCTTTATTGAAATATTCCTACACATGACAAGGCTCACACAATTTTTTAGATATATATATATATATATATATATATATATATATATATATATATATGAAAATATATTAATGTTCTCATAATTAATCACAACTTCTCTTAAAATTCACGAAAATAAATAAATTGGAAAATAATGAGAGAGAGCCATTTTTAACATGAAAATAGTATGATAAATAGTGAATGGAGAAACATAATATGGATAAATGTGAGGAATAACGAAAGGAAAAGAGGATGAAAATACGACATTTCAGAGTCTCAACAGTATGATGTTTGGTATATGTTTTGGCATATGTTTTGGTGTGATGTTTTGATATGTATATGGATGTAAATACCACCAGGAGCTATATTATAAAGCTCCAATAAGCAGTATGGGTGTCATTCCATTATATTTGTCATGTTGTTATGTTTTCATGTTGGTTTTCTTTTCAACAGGGTGATCATTGTAAATAGTGCATCGAGCTATGTTATAAAGCTCCATGGGCAGTATGTTTGAATTTTAGTGGTTTTGCTGAGGTATATGTGTGGTTTAACACTGAGGATGGTGTCCCCGAAAGGGGAGGGTTCTACAACAACCCTAGTGAAAATTCCATGTGATAAATTTTAATAAAGGAAAAATAATAACCACGGTTAATGGGGCACTTATTCCAAGCTCAATGTTGGGCAAAAAATCCTAGTAGGTGTTCATTTCGGTTATTATGGCTAGGAAATTGGAAAATGGTAAGGCTTTGGAGAGGAAAAATGGAATTTTTGGCACATTTATTTATGAAAATAATGGGAAATAGGAGAAAAGGAAGGTTGCAGGTTGCATGTGAGGAGGAAAATGAAGAAAATAGAGGCCTAATTGATAAAAAGGATTCTAAGGATCAATTGGTACATTTTTTAAGTTCATTTTTAGAGCTCTCTCATTATTCTCTCTCTCTCTCTCTCACTCTTGGCCACTTAGAGTTTTCTTGGAACACTTTGGCATTGGACCAAGAAAGGAAAATAAGGAAAGAGGAAGGAAGGAGCAATCAAGGAGGAGAAGGATCAAGCAGCTACAACAGGATTCTTTGTAGGTATCACTTTTCATGTGTGATATCCTTACTATATTTGGCATGCATGGTATTCCATGTGGTTCTTTTTAGGAATGGCATGGGTTTTTCGAGGTGTGACAATATTTTCATCCTAGCCTTTCGATTTCCGGATAGTCATGGTGTGATGGGGTTCTCATGTATTGGTTGAGTTGAATTGCCCAATGGATTCGAAGTTGAGTGAGGTGGATCTCTGAATGATAGAACACATGGCCTAGTAACCCCTAAACCAGACGGTGGGTTGCAGTAAAGAAATATAGGTTTTTCCCCCGGTTTAGTACCTAGTAATCTCGTGTGTATTACGGTAAATCCTGAGATGTGGGTTCTCTCCATTAGGCCTAGGAATATCAAGTTGGGATATACATTAAAGCTTAAAGAGTGTGTCTTTTTTTACGGCCTAGTAATCCCTGGATCAAACTGTGAATTGCGGTAAATCCTGAGAGACTAGGAGACAGGAAAATCACTCACAGTGTAGGTGGAGAAATCCAGTGGAATCCATTCTTGTTTTGGCCTAGTGATCTAGTGGAGATCATTTTAAAGCTTTTTATGACATTTTTATTATTTTGACCTAGTGATATAATGTGGATTACGGTAAAGCCTGATTTCTATTGATGAGGGTGAGGTTTTTTAGCCTTGTGATGACCTAGTTGGTTCTTTTGTGTTGAGTCCCAAATTTATGCTTGGAATATGGCACGGGGGTGATGGATGAAAAGATATTTGGCTCATCCAATATATGGTCGAGTGGAACATTATAGGCCCATCCCAGGTTAGATTTTTAATTCATTAATAATAGGTTCACTCCTTGATATCATATGTGTAAATGTACAGGTTTATATGTGGAGTCTATGGCTGACATATCCTTTATATTTTTTTTGTTATTATGCCGGTTATAAGAATGTATTATGAGAGTGATGATATATGGATCTCCTCATGTTTTGATTTGTAAATGAATGAAAAATGTGTCTATGACCTAGTAGATGATAATGTGGCTAATGATACGAGGGAAAAATGCTTCTTAGTGATTCTCGGATTATAACTATCATACACATATGCTAAATTATGTTGTTTAAACCTGTATATTACATATTTGTGACATGTTTGACGAAATGTCTGTCATGGCTAGTAGGGATCCAATCAAGTCCTTATGCAAGTGTTTTCTTTTTCACCATTGTTTCATTGTTATATTTCATTTATGAACTTGTCATTGAGTTATGGGTGGTGAGCTGGGCTCTGGGCCTAAAAATTGACTCAAATATTAGGGAAGTTGGAACAGGTCTATGGGAAAAAGTCCCTAGATGCACGCATGCCTATGTTTTGGGATCATTCAGAGCCTCCCAGACTCACCCATTCCTATATTGTGGGAGCATGTAGGGGTCAAGTAGTCCAAAATATGAGTGGTACCCAAGGGTTAGTTACCTTAGTGGTTGGGTTGGCTCCTGAGTTATGGTGTTGATGTGGAAGGTATGTTTGATGTGTTTTCATCGATTGCACTTCCTTAAGGTCACGTAGGAGGTTGAATCTGATCATAGTAACTCTTCGCAACATGTTTACCCTGGTTAGTCAGTTACTTGGGTAGATGTGGGAGGAGGGTGTTACAATCCTGGGGTTGATAAACCACTTATATTTTTCCAAATGGGATGGTAAACCACTAGGTTTCTTGTTGGAAGGCCGATAAAGCACTTGGAAGGTGGATACACTCACTACTACAAATTCACTCAATTTTGGATGGCATTTGGTTGTTATTTGGACCCCTTGTAGTATCTCTCATGAAAAATATAGATTCTAGTAAATATATCATGACGTAAAATTGAAATTTAGACATCACACGTTTTTGTCAAAATTATGACAAAAACCGTTATCAATTCCTTGGTCATCCAAGGCAGCGATTATCGTTGTAAAAACCTACACAACTCAGTCAGATTTATGACAGGCTGGTGAGTCGTTCTACCAACAAAAGACCCTTTTCTCCCAATAAAGTTTCCATATTATTCACATTCATGGTGTCATATGACTAACGAAAAGTGGGGTCGGTCTATAGATGTGAGGTGTTTTTGTCCAAAAATATTTTCATAGTTTCCATGTTATCTATTGTCATAACCATTGACGAAATATTGATGCCAAAGCCGAGTTTTTTTCTAAAAAATGTTCCATAGTGACAACATCCTGTGCCATAAAACCTATGTTGGAATACTGATTACTATGCCAATTTTTTTTATGACAAATTTTCCATAGTGGCGATGTCATGTGCCATCAAAACCTGTGTCAAAAGACTGAAGTCATCGCTAATTTAAAATAAAATAATTGAAAACCAAAATTAAAAGCCCAATATTATTTAACACATAGCTACATATTTTCTCAAGAAAATAGTAGGTTAGGAGACCAAATAAATTACTATAGGAATGGAAAATGGTAGAGAGAGTAAAGAAGAAGATGCAAATAGTTGTAATGAATATGTGGATAACCTACTTAGAATCCATGTTAGAATGTGGGATGAATTAATAGTGATAAAATCAAAGAACCAAACATTTAGATATTGTTTAACTATGTTATGCTAAATTGGATTACATTGGCTCATTAAATTCTCATATGTGAAGAAATTCAAGTGCGAGGTTGAAAATAATCAAACATATGAATGAGGGATGTCAAAGTCTTTCAAAAAATGGATGAGTGAAATAGAGCTAAAAAAGTAGAGACCTATTCCATATTTGACTATTTGTAGGGTTGTGGCCAACAAGAAATTTATTGTTTTTTTAAGATAAATTTAGTCCTTCATCTCAAATTTAAAACCTAATAATCCATTTCCTTGGATAATAAGCTATTAATAATTTAATATATGGAGAAACAATTATTCAATTTGATTATCAAAAAATATCATAATTGAAGGCTTTTTAATGGAGCAAGACAAGGATTTAAAAAGAGAACCAATATGTTTTGTATTTTATATCTTATGTCTCTCTTAGATCCATACTTACATGAGAAAAGTGTACTTTGGAAGACGTTGATCAAGATGACTAGATCTATTTTCCTTTCAATAGAGAGAGTGCATATAACCACTTGGGCACACTTGGGCCTAGATGGATGAAATGGCTAGAATACATGGAAAATCCCAAGATAACTTGGAGAACAAGACTACCATGGTACACTCAAGGAAACCTCGAGAATGAGAATACTTGGGAATAGATGACCTAGTTGTAAAGGATGTTTGGGAATAGATGACCAAGTTGTAAGGGATTTTTGGGAAGTATTCAGGGGAAACCTAGAACTATATGAAATTCTTTGACCTTAGGTGAACTTAATTCCACTGAATATTACCATACTTTCTAAGTTACTGGCAAGGCTTATATAAGTATATGGACATATATTTTACCTAAGGCATATGAGAGGAGGCAAGAAGGAAAGAGTTGAGTCATATAAGTCTCATGTGAAAATTTTTCAAGCTTGTGGATTAGGAAAAGAAACATACTTTTTAAACTAACTAACGAGAATATATAAGTATGACCTATAGGAGGAAGGCCTCTTGATGCTTCATGAATTGTTTTGTACAAGGTTGTTAGATATTCCTAGCAGGCTCTTCGTGGTATCCCATTTACATGTGTTATGAAATGTGGATGTTTTATGTTTTATGAATGTTAATGTTCCTTGAATATATATTTCTTAAGGTGTGAAATCGGTTATGTGGTGTATTACAAAATGTTTTAAGGCTACAATTGGATGCATGTCTAGTATTTTTTATTGAATGAAATAAGTGGGTTAAACATTTCTACGCATATAAATTCATATATAAGTGATATAAAACTACGTTAAAGAAGCATATTCTAATTATAGGTTCATGAGAGATGATATATAGGTATTTTTGTGTCTATAGACTTGACTCCATCACAATTTGGGCACCCTCTTGAAGGATTTGCAATACGACAATAAATGATGGGATTGATTGCTATGCACTTGTGTAAGTAAATATGGATGGTTTGAAAGTGTAATATGACAATAGGGAACAAGATCATAAGACACCAATAATAAGGAACTATCTTGCAAATTTGGACAGGGTTGCTGAGAAAATTGTTAAACACACATATAGAATGATAAACAAAATTGCTAAATTGTTGAATGCATTTTATTCACAAATATATAAATTTCTATAAATTGTCTTATGACCCTTGGTTTTCATATTCCAAGTGGTGTATTTTACTCTAATGACTCTTCACATTCCACACCGTAACCATTAGAAGATTAGGTATGCAACATTCCCCACTTAATATGAAGGGGTATATACGAGTCTAAGAAGAGAGATGAAATACAAAAATGAAATAATGCATGGAAACAATTGACTTAATTTTCTCTATGAAATGATGATATAAGGTGGGATAACTTAAGGTCTTAACAGGTGGTGGTTTAAGGATGACCACCAACACTAGAATGCTTTGTGTAGTTCCTAGAACAGTTCCAAATCTGGTTATAATTTGAATTCTTGTGCCAGAGAAAGTGCTCCCTAATGTTTTGAAAAGGGATACCATTAAGGTCTCAACCTGGAACAATTTCTCGAGGTCTTAACTGGTGGTGGTTTAGGGATGACTACCAACACTAGAATGCTTAGTGAAGTTCTTGGAATAGTTCCAGATCTGGTTATAATTTGAAGTCTTCTGCCAGAGGAAGTCCCCCCCCTAATGTTGTGAAAAAGGAGACCATTAAGGTCTCAACCTAGAACGATTTATGTAGTTCCTATAACACTTAGAAATATTGCTAAAATCTAGAGTCTTCTCCTAGAGGAAGTTTTATTAGAAAGGATACCATTGAGGTCTCAACCTGTTGTGGTTTAAGGAATGATACCAACCAAAATTCAGGCTCATGGGGCATGACTCTGTATTTGGCTACAACTCTGAATCTGGGTTTGGATAACTCTAGCTCTAGGCTTGCTTGATGTAGGTTGGGAAGCAAGCTTAGGCTCACTTGATGTATCTTTGAAATCTTTAGATGATCAGATTGTGATTAGGGCCTAAGGATTAGCTAAAATTTCAAAGTGCTCAAAAATGCGTCAAACCAAGTCAAGAGCGTAGAGCTCATCACCAGGATTCCAATGCAACTCATTTCATCAAATTCTGAGTTCGTATGATTGAGTTATGGCATGTTGTTCACTTTCCAAAACAGGTTCAAAACTGGATCAACCAGCAGAGTGGGATCTGAATTGGTGGTTATCATGGATTCTTGAACTCTGCATATAGAATTAGGGATTGTAGAGCCACGGAAATGTTGCAGGTGGAACGGACGACCGTGATCCAGTCAACAACGAGGGTTGAACGATGGTGATTAGATCGCAGAAGCAGTAGTGGGATATCAATGGAAGAGATCTCATCGCAGTTGAGAAACATTGCACATCACACAGAATATAGTTTACCATTAAAGAGTTTCGAAAGTTAAATTATATAACTCGCGATGCGACGAGGAGGACCACGTGTCAGCGGAGGTCAGAGCTCTATCGCACTTCACAAGCAATACATTTTAGTCTTTAATGGTAAATGTGCAGGAGGTCGATATGTGATAAGTGGAACTTTCTAAATATGTGATGCGACATTGCCATTGCAACTTCGCATCGGTGGATATATTGCTAAATTGTTAAAGTTATTTGTTAAACCATGCGATCTGTGAAATTGTATGTTTCGCGATTTGTGATGTCACTTACTCTGCGATCTACGATATATCTTATATTGCGACATTTCCTGGGTTCTAATTATTATGGCCGTTGTGCGTTAAATATTTCATGTGGGCCATGATCAGAGCCTAACTGATGTCAACAAACCACAGTCCACCATTAAACTACAGTCAGGAGCGAAGGTTCCACTAACTATCAAGCCATTAACGGTTGGGGTGCACATGTGGCCATCAACCTAACCATAATAGTAATTGCATGGAATTATTGGTGAAGTGGATAGGGGCATGCCAAATTTGGCGGTCAGCCCTAATATAACTCCAGTTAACTGGAGTTCTCCACATTTAGTGGAGTTTTCCTAGGAGATATTGGAAAAAAGTGTAGAAGGCTCAATTTTTTACCATTCTAAGTAAATGAAGAGTCATTCTTGACTAATTAGAGAATTCTATAGCCATTGGTGAGGTTTTCTGAGCCAGCTGAGGACTTCTGAGTGTGATTTTTCTTCAGAGAAATTCCAAGGGCCATTAGGGCCACCAGGAGCCAGTAGGAGAATGAGGCCTAGCCAGGGCAGCTAGAGACCATTCTTCTAAAACCAATAGTAATTTCTACTATCTTGAACCTTTTGAATCCAATCATGGGGTTTGCAGAAGAATTTGGAGACTTTTGAAGGCTAATAAACCATAGGGAAGTTTTAGGGAGCCCAGTGCCACCAGGTGTTGGAGGCATAGAACAGGGAGCCCGAGTTCAATCTGAGAGAATGAACAACCTATTTTGGATGATTGATATGTGATGGAACAATAGTATAGGTTTTAGGAGTATAAGATAACTTCTAGGAGATTTTGTGCCACAGAGAAGCTCAGGGAAGCTTAATGACACCGACCGAAGAGCTCAAGCCCAAGGGAGCATATGTCCATTTCCATAGGTTGAGCAGTCAATCCAGGGGTATTTTGGTATTATAAACCCATTGGTACAATCCAAACAACAATTGGAGTTGAGTATCAACTTTTAAAAGAAATTTACCATCTTAATCTCAAAGAGCCAAGTCCATTGATAGAGGCTCAAGGAGACATAGCCCAAGTGTTGAGGGTGAACTCCTTTATTATGTTTGCTGTTATGTGTTGTTGGTTAGTTTGCTGCAATTTATTATTGTTGTAAATGCTTTTAATAAACTTAAACAAATGTTTAATTTCTCACACATAAAGCCTTAAACCAGTTAAAACACATACACCTGAATAAATAATTCAATTATGTACATGCATGTATAAGCAAGATCCTTAATTTTTTTTAATTGAGTGGGAGGTGCTTGCATAGAAAAAAAATTCAACCACTCATATCATATCAGGTTGGTATTAGAGCACTAGGTTGCTTGCTTGATAGATTACTAGGTTGCTTGCATTACAGATCACAAGGTTTCTTGCTTGCTTGTTTGACTTGAAGGGTGTTTAGCAATGCAAAGAATTTAACTCTTTGCAAATTGACTGATGCTTACAAGTTTGAGTTTTCTAGAGGTGAAGGGAAGCTACTGATAGCTAGTCCAGAAGTTAGGAAAAGAAGGAAGAAGGATGAGAAAGCATCATACTTACCCAAAGGACCACTCAAGAAAACACTTGAAGCACAAGAGGAATTATTTGCATAAGAGGCTGCTTTAAGAAGAGATACAAGCCGCAGAGAAGAGATTGAATCTACAGGAAAATTGTTTTTGAAGCTTTGTCAAATTTTTTTGAATCTTTGTGAATTTTTGTTGAAGTTATTTAATTCATTTACATAGTTATGACAACTTCATCAAGTGATGATTCTAAACCATCCTCCTTTGCAAGACTCTTTGATAAAGAGATGAATCAGGACTTTCACATCATGAAAGATATGGTGCAGCAGTTGTATGAAGATGTAAGGGAGAGTACTCAACTTCAAGAGAAATTGGTTGCTATGAAGAAATAGAAGCAAGGACTTCTTCAAAATATGCATGAGATGGAGATTCAGCTCCATGATGCCAAAGAAGCCTTATCCAAGCATGTGCTTGAAGAAGAGGTAAATAATTCAAGTTCGTCTTCAATTTCTTCTCAATTTAAATGTGTAGGTTCTTTTGAAAAACACACTAGAGGAATAGGGTCCAAATTGATGATGAAAATGGGCTATGAAGGTCAAGGATTAGGAAAAAATGCACAAGGCATGGTTGAGCCAATTATGGTCGAGGAAAGGCCTACGTATTTGGGTCTTAGCTACGGACAACTTTATGGAGAACGTTTTAAAGCCATGAAGGCACCTGAAACAATTCCAAGGAGGACATTTTTTGTAGGTTAAAAACCTCAAACATGTAAAGTTTGCAATCAAGATGAATGCAATTTTTTATAGGTCAATTTGGGCACCATTCCCAATGACTTGGTTAACTGGGCATCATCTCCAGGACCAATGAATAGGGTCTATCATCCCTTATCATTTTAGTTGTTATATGCCCCAAGACAAATCATTCAAGACTTTCATCTGCAAAGGTTTCCAAGATTTGAAGTTTATAATATATCATATGAGAGCTCATCAATGCTTCCTCTAAAGGGACTAAGTGCGTTGCATATGCAGGTAGCTCCATGCAAGGTTGCTCTACAAAGAACTTCCCAACATCCAATGGTGCGTTGTTCACATTGGGAGTGAAATTCTCATTGTTCTGGAATCTCCACTTGGCCAGTGCCTTCTAGAAGAGTTCACATGTGTCAAACTTCAAATCCATGTGTCCATTTGACATCTACAAGATTGGGAACATGTCTTGCCTATTATTGGAAAGTCATTGATTGTAAAACTACCTTCAGCTCCTCTATAAATTGAGCGCAGATCTTAGTGTTTGATAAGAACGAATTTGAGTAGAGAAATGCTGGTGGAATTTCAATTGAGGAATTGATTTGAGTGACATATTGCTGGAGATAGCTGCATTGTGATGAGGCTGGGATGATTCTAGAGATGGTGACACTAAATCAATCACTAGGTTGTAACCTCCCTTTTTATCATCAATAAAGATTATTGCTTATTTTTCCCTATATTCATATGTATAAGCTTTGATTTTCAATATCATGATTTCTTAGTTGATGTATATGGTTTATGCTTTATTGATTTAGCTAAATAACTTGAATAGACATCTGTATTATTGCTATATCTTGTTGTTTAGTGTTCATTCTTACAGGAAATATTTTGCACAACCGTCTAGAATTTGAAGCTACAACAAAAGCGACAGAAGGAGATTTTGGAAGCGCTTGGACTCCAAGTAAGCTTATTATTTCATTCTGTGTGTCTGTTTACAGTTAGGAAAGATAGTTGTAAAGTCTTTGACCTATTGTTCTAGATTAGCACCTGTCTAGGGAAGAATGATTTATCCATAATTCATAATTCCACATAACAAATTGGTGACTCCACTAGGGAGATTACTCTTTATCCTAAGTGTTTTTAGCCTCTAATTTTCTCTGTTTATTCACCCATTAGTTGTTACTCACAAAGATTAGGCTTTTTGAGATCCAAATTTGCAAAAGAAGTGTGTTAAATAGATGTGTTTTTCCTTTTACACTGCGCCCAACGCACTCTTGGACAGGACACAATGCTTTGCATAGCAATGTCTCCCTTTCAGGCCTACGTTGCAAAGAACTGTCTCTCTTTGGAGACTGCGTTGCCTCCTAAAACCATCCAAATTCCCTTGAATTTTTCTTTGAAGTTTGTTTTCTGCTGTGTTTTGAAAAGCCTGAGCCTCATATTGACCAGTGAATTCATCCACCTCTTCCTCCTTTGAAAGAAAATTTGTTCAATGTTTGTTTAAAGAATTTTTCTTTATCATTGGAAAATTAATTTCAAAGTATTTTTATTTTCACATTAGATCCATTTGCTTTTGAAAAAGGAAATTGTGGTAAATTCTTCGTTTCCTGATAGGAGAAATTGTTGTTTCATTCCTCATTTTTCCTTCAAAAGATAAATTGTTGTTTATATTCCTCATTTCTCAAAAGTAAAAGGCATTTGATTTTGTTGATTCAGTGCACTTAGTTTCTTTTCTCCATTCATAACATTAAAGGAATTGAAAAGAAAATTATGCATTTGCATGTAGTGGTTTGTTTGTTTTGCAAAAGGAACAATTAGGAAAACTACATTTAGTTTGTGTTCTTTGATTTGGTTGCTCGCAAATTGATTGCTCTTTCCCTCTAGTAGCGAGGATTTTCATTGAAAAACTAAAAGTGAAAGATTGCTTATCATTCTTAGTTTGCATTTTAGGAATTTCCAATACATCATCGTGGTGAACCTTTGAAAGGAAAATTGTTAAACCAGGTCAACATAAAATTTATCTCAATTTACCTAACAAAGCATTGGAACCATAACGATAACATTTAGAAGGTCTAGACCATAGAACTAACAAATCATTGGAACCATAACGATAAAATTTAGAAGGTCTAGGCTAGAGACATGTTCTGGCGTCATAAAACATAGCAGTTGTCATTAACTTGTCTGTGATACATTCCGAGTGTGATACCTCACTCCATGTACGTAAGTATATCGTAGCTCGTCCATGTAATCTCGGGTATATCAGACAGTGTTACAATATGATAAGTATAAAGGGGTGCTCTCACTGTGTGGTTTCGCATACGACAACACTAATACAGAATTGGGCCTCCACGTACCTTCGGGTATATTTGGGAGGAAACATTTTAGGTGCTATCCATCCATAGTGAACCGAGTCGACTTCCTTGTAAATTGTGATACATCGAACACAAAATTCGGGGAGATTGCCTGCCCATACTTCTTGGTTCGCCAAGAGGTATTCTGCAGTTCACAATTTCTTGGTAAACCCTTTTGCCTAGCATTACCCTTTTATTTTGTTTATTTGTTTTTGGTTAAAATAAATTATTAATCATGGAAGAACAAAATACTTTCCCCCGTCGTTCGCATAGACTAGCGTTAAAACCACCTTTACCACCAGAAGTTACTTCTGGTAGGCGAAGGCGATCATGATCTGCCAAATCAAGTACAATTCATACCTCTGGTAAAACATCATCTTTCCATAAACCAGAGTTAGCTCAAGTTGTTTCAACACATTCCAATTCATCTTCTGTTGTTGAAACAGAGCCTTCCCAACTACCCATGGTCACAATCCATGCAATCAATGAGACCATACCTCCTGGACCCGAAATTTTTCAACCAGAAATTGGTCCAGATCCTGACTCTTCTTTGCCAGAACATCTAAGCCTTGAATTCAAAAAACCGGAAGTTGTTCCTACCTTGGTCATCCCACAAATTTCTTTAGCCATTGATTCTCCCATATCACACAATCAACCACCTAAAATATACTTTGGGCCTCATGGTGAAATAATTCTGCTTGGTTTAATTGCGATTGAAGAAATCCCACAAGACGAGACACCTTTAAATCCAGCCCATTTTGGTTAGGACCTTTACCTGTACGAGTCTTTTCCTCAATCGACACCATTTTATTTTGTTGATCATGTTCCTATTCAAACTCCCATCGATTCAAAAGGGTATACATTTGGTCAAGTAACCATGCCTAAGCCAACATATTCGATTGGGCCATCTGTTCCAATTACGTCAGCTCCTATCCTCGCTACCCCATTAATGTTTACAAATTCACCAAAGTCATATTTTCATGGTGGCCCTATGGTCCCATTAGGTTACAAATAATTATCTGGAATTTTCTTTGGTGCGTCTTCAAATCCATGGACTTTACCAATGTCATCATCTGGTATTTTAACTGGTAATCCTATAGTGAGTACTGAACAACTTGATTCTTTATACACATCTTCAGGGCAATATCAAGCCAGTCCTTCTGGGTCTATTCCTTCAAGTACCATATCAATTGGACTCCTAGAATTTGGAGAGAAATATTTTCCATCTTATTAATATCCTCATGCTGGGGGACAACCTTTGGTCACCCAATATGATAGTACTCTGTCACTTTTTGGTCAACCTAATGTCAAAATGAATGTTTATCAATGGCAGCCCACTCTGCCTATCCAACCACAAATGGTTGTACACTCATATCAACCAGTTCAACCTGTTACACCCACGTCATTTCCACTTGTCAATACATCTTTACCCCTGTTACAGAATCAAAATTCTGTACAAAAACCTTATCAAGCGGGTCCTTCAACTCAATACCATCAAATGTTGGGTCCATAGACTCCAAATCCTTCGGTTAATTTACAACAACTTGTATCTAGAATCATTTATTCACAAGCTGGTTTACCATTTTATGGGATGTCACAACTGCAACCTAGTTATACCTATCAACCGAATCCAAGTTATCCTAATTTGGGATATAACATTGGTGGACATACCCCTTGGCATCTATAGGCGCAAATGCCTAAAACTTAATTTCAACAAGTATCATATCTAGGTTTTGGTCAACAAAATCCTCAAGCTTTTCCTTATCAAAACAACCCCTATATGGGATACCAGCCGCAAATTCCTTATGCTCGTGCTCAAAGGCCTGTTTCTCAAGAAATTCCATCTTACCCTGGCTATGGTCAACCTGACCTTAATAGACAGTTTCCCTTTGTTGCAACTTTAGAGTTACCATATTTAAATAGGATAAATAATGATCTAATTAACAATGTTTCTTGGTGGTCGGTGATACCTCACAAATTACCCTCGGATATTCCTAAGTTCAATGGAATCCCTCGAGAATATCTGTCGACTTATGTTATGAATTATCATTTATGGTGTTCATCAAACTCCCCAAATGACGATTTTTTTCGATTATGTCTTTTCTAGTGTACGCTCACAGGTTTGGCTACAAAAGGGTACATTGAATTACGTAGAGCTTCTTTTGATAATTTCACTTCCCTAGCTACTATCATTTTGACTCATTTCTAGTTACCCATCAGATATGAAACTAGAACGGAACTCTTGACCAACTTCAAATAGACTAATGCTACTCACATCTCTGATCATATTCATGAGTGGCATCGTCATCATAGAATGGTTAAGGCATTTGTTTTGGATAAGATCCTTGATGAATGGTTCATTAAGTCCTTGTTACCATCTATAACTAAGGATTGGTTAAGGGTGGCACCATCACAGAAGAGAAATTTATCTCTCATGCCCAATATTTAGACTTGATTTACACTTAGTCTGGCACACTCTATGAAAAAATTCCTAACGTGCCGAGATCTAATTTTATTGTTCCTCCTCAATTAAAGGAATCTCATGCGAGAGACGGCTTGATTGGAACTGCAAGCACACATCACACAACTGCATATGATCATGTACCTTCTTCTGAAATTAATGACATGTCGTTTGACAAGGGAAAAAGTGACAAGCAACCCAGAAGTAAGAAAAAGGGGAAATCTAAGAAAAAACAAACTTCTAACTCATAGGAAAGATCATCTGATCATTTTTTTGGACCTAGGAAACCTTGTTATCCATGCACAATCTGTAATGAGGAACACTTTGTTAGGGATTGTCCTCACCGTGTTGAAGTCTAAAAAATCATCAAGACTTCCCATGCATCAGCTGTGTTGACAGACCCATTTCCAAATCCGGACACAAACATGGTTGCTACGGATCCAACTCCTAGTTCCTAAGTGTTAATGTTATCCAAAAAACCTTCAACATATATTTTTGTGTCAACGCGTAATAAATATTATGGTTGTCAGGCCACTATTCAACCTACTACCTCGACAATGAATCCGTCTACGGAATCAGCACCACCTACTGCTATTCCTAAATTGACAATCAAGCCACCAAAGGGAGTAATTCACAAATCGACATATAATCCTCGAGCAAGAGCTACAAAAAATTATAATATAGTTGAATGTTTGGCTCAATCCCCTTTAGCTATGTCTGCTCTTGAGATATTACAAAATTTTCCTTCCCAAAAACATGCTTTATTGTCGTCTATTGGTGGAATTGATCCGACTGATTCTAATCTTGTCATCTTTAATCATACGGGCTATGTGCTGCAACTACCAGTAGAATTGGCATTCTCCATACAAGTAAATGTTCTCAATCACCTTGTTCATCGCACTATTATTGATGAGGGAGCATCTACATTCATTATGTCTCTAAATTTTTGGAAGTCACTTGGCTCATCGCGCTTATCAAAATAATCAATGATGTTGAAGGAATTTGATGGATGTACATATAAACCTTGTGGTATTATTAATAACCTGCATGTTGAACTGGGGCGAAAAATAGTGAATGTTGATGTCAAGGTTGTTAACAGACCCCTTGACTATAATATTCTACTTGGAAGGCCATGGGTATATGCAATGACTGCAATTGTTTCTACATATTTTAGAATGATTTCCTTTCCACATAAAGGTACTATCACAGTCATTAATCAGATATCCTTCTTTGCCTCCGCTTTGCAGGTAACTAGAAGCATTCCATTCGTTCACATACCCCAACTAGAACTTTATAAAATTGGTGTAGGAATCTTAAAGGATTCAACTCTTATGGGAACCTTTGCATTTACCACCACCCACGATGTCGACAGAAATTATAAATATAGAGACCTGCTACATGATCTCTTCCACTCTATCTAGCTTAAGGGAGAGTATGGGTGATTCTGAAATTACTACGTTTGATGAGTTTCTGCCACCCAGCCCTATTGAGCTGGCATATAAATTAATCTATCTGGCTTGGGTGGCAAATCCGAAATCAGCATCGCTGAGTGTTTGGGTTGATCGTTCCCAGAGAAAATTTTATGGATATAAATTTATCTTAAAGTTTAGAAACCTTGGCGAATCTTATGAGTCTTTGATATGCAAATTCTAAAAATTTTGGCGATTTTTCTTTAAAGCTATCCAAATTTCTAATGAATTTAAATATTCTTTATAATGTTTTGGAAATTTTTAGGATAATATAATTTTATACTATAAAATTTGGGCGAATCACTTTTAGAAAAAAATGGAAATTGGCGAATCTTTTTTTTGGAAAAACCATGGAAAATTAGCCCACCTACGAATATTAGCCCCTAAAATTTTCCATGATTCATTCCTTAGATTTTGGTACTCCCTCTGATCCTTTTTCCTCAATGTTCTTGACATATGAGAATATTTTGGAAGCCATGATGTTAGGAGGAGAACCATGGGAAGGTTATCATCATCACTCCCATCTTCTTGATAATGAAGAAAACTATCTTAGTGAACTATATCACCAATCAATCAAAAAATACTTTTCGAATTCTTTACCCATTAATGCAATTGTTTCCGAGTGAAATATGTCAAATATTGAAGAAACCATTTCTATCGATATTTTGACCAACCTGGCGATGTAGAAAATATTCATGTCGGTGTATCTTGTTCTCCATCAGAACTCGAATCATATCGCTCTCTATTTCCTGAATTCCATGATGTATTTACTTGGTCTTATGAGGAAATGCAGGGCATAGATACTAGTATTGTTGAACAAACTATTAATATGTATCCTAATGTCAAACCGGTGCGTCAATGGCTTCGTCCTGTTCATCCAAAGAAAGCCGCTACCATCAAAGAAGAATTTGAAAAACTTTTGCGTGCTGGCTTTATATACCCTGTTCCGCTAACTGAGTGGGTTTCCAATATTATTCCTGTCATGAAAAAGAAAGGAACCATTAGAGTGTGTGTCGATTATTGGGATGTCAATCTTGCTTGTCCAAAAGACAACAATCCTACTCCCTTTATTGACCAGATTATTGACGATTGTGCTGGATGTGAAATATTTTCGTTCATGGATGGATTTTCTGGCTACAATCAAATCAATATCCACCCAGAGGATTAACATAAGACATCATTCATCTATCCCTAGGGCACATTCGCTTATAGGAAACTACCGTTTGGTTTAAATAATGTTTGGGAAAATTTTCAGAGAGAAATGGACTATGCTTTCAATGACATCAAGCACATTGTTCAACCTTATCTAGATGATTTACCAGCGCATTCACAAAATCGAACTGATCAACCGATGCATTTGAGATCCATTTTCTTACGTTGTTGACACTACAACATATGCCTCAATCCACATAAATGTGTTTTTTGTGTTGGTTCTGGTCGTTTTCTTGGATTCGTAGTCTCAAAAGAAGTAATTTGAGTCGACCCATTAAAGGTACAGGCCATTATTGATTTTCCTATGCCATCAAATTAACTTCAGATACAGAAAATTCAAGTAAAGGCTAACTTCCTAAGAAGTTTCATTCCAAATTATGTCGAAATGGCTAAAGGATTTACTCGACTATTGAAAAATGGGTTTCCCTTCCATTGGGACCAAGTTTTGCAAGCTTCTTTTGATGTTGTCAAGGATACTCTTGTCCGAGCATCATTAATGTATCCCCCTAATTATCAAAATGATTATTTCATATATATTGTTGCGGCTGAAACGACCATTGCTATGGTATTGGTCCAAGTAGAAGATGGAATTGAACATCCGATCTATTATTTGAGTCATAATCTCAATGATACAGAAGTTAAGTATTCATACATAGAAAAGCTTGCCTTGGAAGCTATTCAAGTTGTCCAAATATTTCGACACTATATTATGCTCCGAAAAACCACTATCGTTTTAGATTGCAACCCCATGACTTATATCTTATCACGTCAATTGCTGGGGGGGAAATATTCAAAATGGATTGTCATCTTGTAGGAATTTGATTTGGAATTCATCAAATCCAAGTCAAAGAAGTCTTTAGTTTTGGATGAGCTTCTCTGTGACCTTCCCTCTGATAGTATTGCAACTACGTCGAAACCATCAATTCCTGACGAGTCTTTGTTTCTGATCGGATCATCTGATCCTTGGTATGGGGATTTCATCATTTATCTCCAAACTCAAAATTTTTGACCTAATACCTCTTGCTCTCAACAACGATGTATTCGATACCAAGCCAAAGATTATCTGATCGTCGGCGATACAATTTATCATCGTGGTGTCGATACCATTTTAAGGAGGTGCCTCACTCATGAGGAGGCCGAAAAAGTGTTAAATGATTGTCATGATGGGGCTTGTGGTGGACATTTATCAGGATATGCTACCACGTAGAAGATACTCCGTGCTGGTTACTTTTGGCCTACAATTTTTTGAGACTGCATCGTCGCAGCCAGAAGTTGTCATGCATGCCATATTTTTTATCGAAAATTTCACAAACCACTAGCGCCAATGCATCCTGTTGTCTATGTGGGACCATTTTCGAAATGGGGTATTGACTTCATGACTTGTAACCCTCATTCGTCCAAGGGGCTTGGTTATATTATTTTTGCAGTCGACTACTTTACCAAATGGGCCAAAGCGATGCCTACATTCAACAACACAGGACATACAACTGCATTTTTTTTCTTTAATCATGTTATTGCATGGTTTGGGGTCCCACAGGCTATAGTTACAGATTAAGGGAAGCATTTTCGAAACCATAAGATGACTGAATTAACTGCTAAATTAGGATTTTCACATGATAATTCTACTCCTTATTATTCGTAATCAAATAGGCAAGTTGAAGCTATCAATAAGATTCTTAAACGTATGCTTCAACGAATGATAGGAGTTCGTAAAAGAAGTTGACATTTGATCCTGTACTCTGCCTTGTGGGTGTATCAAACCTCGGTGAGAAACGCAACTGGATTTACTCCTTTTCACTTGGTGTATGGTCTGGAAGGTATCTTACCAATCCAATGTAAAATATCGTCGTTAAAACTCGCAATCGACTTGTTACCTGACACCTCAGAAGAATAAATGCATATCCTTAACCTCATCCATCTTGATGAAATGTGTCGTGAAGCCCAATTGGCCAATGAAGCGCATAAGAGATGTATAAACGCACAATATGACAAAAAATTCTAGTCTCACATTTTCTCAGAGGTTGACTTGGTCCTTATTTATGATCAAGAAGCTGGTGTAATAGATACAATAAAAGTTTGAGCCATTATGGCATGGCCCATATATTGTCAAAAGATTTCTTACTAAGGGTTCCTATGAGTTGGTTGATTATGATGGAATTTCATTGGCGCAGCCTAGAAATGGGTTTTATTTGAAATGTTACTATGCTTAATCATTAGCGTAGTAATTTTTTGTATTATATTGTATATATATATGTTGTTGATTTGCATTCCCTATATTAATTTGTTTTTAGAGTTTTCTTGACGTTAGTAATCCACTTTACATTTCATCGCAGATGTCTGAATCTTTGAAACCATTTGTTGGATATGCTAATGGTGCTAGTCATAGTACACAGAATCTATCCTCTGCAGTGTGGGCCATTTTCACTCCAAACGACGAGTTAGTGAGTTTTCAAGGGATTTGTATTGGTAGATCGATGAAAAATATCGTTGAGTATGGCGCGTTGATAGAACTTCTCTCTGATGCCATTTCATTTGGTATTAACCATATCATCATAAGGTTAGACTCACAACTTGTGGTATTACAACTTACCAGTGTTTATACTATTATAAATCCAACACTGCTTATATTGTTCCTAAGAGTTCGAATTTTTGGAAAGACATTTTGATTTTATTCAATATCAACACATTTCTAGAAATTTTAACACATTGATTGATTCTTTAGCTAATTAAGTTTTAAACAGACATTTGCAACATATGTAAAGAAAAAATTCACATCATGAATAGGATTACACAATAAACATAGGAAAACACTGAAATCATATAGATAAATAGTTATAGGTTTTTACAAAATTTGTGCCCAAGACACATTAATCATCTGACCTCAAAATGTATGCAAAATGTCACAAGTAAACTAGTTGTGCTCGTGGTAACATGCTATAGATCTAGATATCCTATGTAGTAACCGCATCTAGCAGTTAGGAACCCCAATAGTGAGTAGTTGCAGTCGCATGGGTAGCTCTTCGATCTGACAATCTGTAATCCTAAAGGTAAAACCCTCTATGTGCTGCCAAAGCTCAACCAAAGTCTCAGCCATATCAAGATCCTGAAGGACTGCTCTCCCGACAGCCCTCTTTGCTAGCATATCTGCTTCGCGCTCCGGTTCCACTACTAGTTGAATACAAACAACATCTGAATTACATCAAAAATTTAGTTTAGTATTGGGAAAACATTAAAAATACAAAAACATTGTATAAACCTTAGGAAAATAAAAAACATGGTCAAAACATTCTTACCTATTGCACCCCATTGAGCGCCTTCTGGTAATGCTAAATCTGGATCTCCTCGGAAATATACACCTGCGTATGCATACTCATCGATGGTGACAATCTGTCGCCAGATTCAGGAAAAGAAAATAGTAGAGAACACAATGGTATATTGGCATACATGCCTACCCATGAGTTCCACCCATATCTGCATCCGCAGATCTCTAGGATTAGACACATCCAGTGTCACATGTTGTGGCTGCATCAGTGGAATCTGTTCGAAAGTGAAGGATGTAAGGATCAAACCATAATGGAAATTATTCTTCCTTCCTCCCTTTGATTTGTTCAATTTTTCCTTTATCTGAGATAGAATAACTTCAGACCAGTTGAATACTGTTGGCTCCATACACTCTAGCGCGTACTGCATATACGATCTATTTGCTACATGTAGTGTAATGGTGCCGACAAGTTTTGCGATCGTGAAAATGATAGTTCTTAAAGGAAAATCTCTAACATCCTGGATGTTTATCTTTCCATATTTTCTTGGCTCCGCCCTTAGATAACAATGTTGTAAAACATAATCTCTCACTGTCTCTCCTCCAACAATAGACCTTGAGAGCGAAACAGGCAAGCCTCTCCTCGACAAACTTGTAAGAAAGTATACATCCTCGACTTTTATGGGAACCACTTGGTTCTTAATATGAAATGCCTCGATAGCTAGATCCCATGCTCGAACTAAGAAATCCAATATTTCTATTTGTTGCCTCATCCCTGACAATTTGAAGTACTTAAGCAGTCCACAATCTCTTAGGGCTCTTACTGTACCTGGATCATTTAAGGCAATCATATCCTGTTTTTCATGTTCTCTTTCCCTCCATGTAATCGTCATTGTAATCTAATGAAAACCTGAAATAAAACCATAAGATCCATTAGATTCCAATCAATGAAAAAAACTAGGCAAATTTTGGGCATAATGTGAGAAACAAAAATCTAGATTGCGCTCAACGCACTCCCTAACAAGAGACAGTGCGTTGCATGTGAAAGTAACCTTCATGTACTTGTTATGCAACGTAGGTTTCGACATTCAGGGGTGCGTTGCCCTCTTTTTAGGCAGAATTTAACCTAGGGGCATTAAAACCCTAAAAACTTGTAGAAATTGGAAATGAAATGAATACTAAAGGAAAGAGGAGGTTCATATCACTAACTTGGATCAAACGGAAACAAAATCTATCCACAGAAACAATCGCAATCAGCAGCTAAATTTCGAGGGAAAAATCAGGTTCAGAGCTCCAAAATGCAAATGGTAACTATGGAATGGTAAAAATGAATAGTGAAACTACCTTTAATAGGCATTTAGTTATTTACAAATTGAATTTATTGCTATGAATATGGTTTGATTATGTTTTTATCATGAAACAAGTATTTTTAATCCATTTGATGTTGTTCTGAATAGGTCTTACAACTAATAAACAAATTAGCCGTGCATATTTATTTCATGAATGATTTGACCACAAAGCATACTTTTTCTCCTTATTTTTTGAGCTTTGTTAAAAATGAAAAAGGATTTGAAGCGCACTTTTATCTCTTTTTTGAGCTTCGATAATAGCGAAAAAGGAACCCTTGGAGTCTTCTTTCAGCTCTTTTCAGACTCCGATAATGTGAAAATATTGTCGAGCACTTGTCTTTTCGAGCTCGTAAAAGTAAATGAATTGATATCTACTCAGTATAAGTTTAACCCTTTTCCAGACTGAGATAAATTATTTACAAAAGGGGAATACCTTGGTCGAACATGAATAAAGAGGTTATCTCATATATTATTTTACACTTTTTCAGATCTGAGCGACAACTTTATGAAAAAGTACTTATGGAGTTTTATTTCGTCCTCTTTTTCAAACTCTCTAAATATGAAAAAGGATCAGGCTATCACTGTCATTAAGCTAGTTAAAACATAAAATAGTGATGGGCCTGTCGATCATGGCAAAAATCAAGTTTCATTCATCACTAGACTTGTTAAATTATTAAATAGCGATACATTATTCACCCGAAGGGTTGAATTATAGATGAAGAAAATGTTATCCTCCTCAAGCTTGTTAAAAAATAAAGAGGTACTCGTCGACAAATGACCAAGGAAAATTTGGGAAAAGTGAGCAGAATAATTTATGGTAGCAAGTCACTCTTGAACATGAAACTTCCTTCACTCCATGTCCATGACTGTTTGGTTTGGGTGATCCTCTTGATGGTTCATTCATACCTATGTTTCATCATACCTTCACTTCGGTTTTGGGTCAATGCTGCCAAATCATCTTAGTGTCGCCGATATGTTCAAGAGAAGTCATCCAGTAAATAAATCAACCATCTGCAATACTCGTAAACCTTCATTCTCATGACCATTATCCCTGAATATTGCTATATCAAGTCATACCCTTGTCTCCGAAAATAGTAACTCCCATTTCAAAATAAGGTGGCTTCCTGTCGATGACAAATCATTATCTAGGAAGTTCACTTAGAAACATCAGTTTCCAGTACCAAGATCCTTGCTTCCAGACTTTTCACTGAAAGATTTTGTTTGGCGTTGGACATCAAATCATCTATTCACGCCTTACGAAATGTACTACAGTACCTTGAGGTCCATTGAAATTAATGGTGGTTCTCTCGCTTTTGTTAACAACTCACATCATTGGATGGTAATAAAACAATGTCTTTCCATGTTCAACTACAAATCATATATTTGCATGGCTAGACTTGTACCCAAATGATCGAGTGAACGAGATAAGAAGGCCCTGGATCTAGTTTCAACCATTTGGGCTGTGATTTTAGGATTTGTGTACACATCATTTTTCTGGTGACCTTACATACAGATCGTCATCCAAACATGGGCCTATATCTGTAGGCATGTCTGTATTGGGCAACATTCCAATGTAGACAACTTTCTAAATTATGTACATGTTATTAGATTTTTTATGTGTTGAACATGGGAATACCTACCCTCAAAAATTATGATCAAGAGGATATATCATGATGTAATGTATTGTAAGATTGATGCAGGTCACCACTCCACTTCATCTCCAGCCCATCACAGTGTAAAGCATCTCAATAAAAATATCGTTATTATTATTTTGACTTCACGCTTTAGGGGGAAATTGTTATAGGTAAATTTGGGCACCATTCCCAATGACCTGGTTAACTAGGCATCATCTCCAGGACCAATGAATAGGGTCTATCATCCCCTATCATCTCAGTTGTTATATGCCCCAAGACAAAGAACAAGATAAATCATTCAAGAATTTCATCTTCAAAGGTTTCCAAGATTTGAAGTTTATAATATATCATATGAGAGCTTATCAAGGTTGCCTCTAAAGGGACTAAGTGCATTGAATATGCAGGTAGCCCCATGCAAGGTTGCTCTACAAAGCACTTCCCAACATCCAAGGGTGCGTTGGTCACATTGGGAGTGAAATTCTCATTGTTCCAGAATCTCCACTTGGCCAGTGCCTTCTAGAAGAGTTCACATGTGTCAAACTTTGAATCCATTTGTCCATTTGACATCTACCATATTGGGAACATGTCTTTCCTATTATTGGAAATTCATTGATTTTAAAACTACCTTCAACTCCTCTATATATTGAGCACAGATCTTAGTGTTTGATAAGGAAGAATTTGAGTAGAGAAATGCTGGTGAAATTTCAATTGAGGAATTGATTTGAGTGGCATATTGCTGGAGATATCTTCATTGTGATGAGTCTGGGATGCTACGGGAGATGGTGACACTAAATCAATCATTGGGTTGTAACCTCCCCTTCTATCATAAATAAATATTACTGCTTATTTTTCCCTATATGCATCTGTATAAGATTTGATGTTCAATATCATGATTTCTTAGTTGATGTATATGGTTTATGCTTTATTTATTTAGCTAAATAACTTGAATATACATCTATATTATTGCTATCTATTGATGTTTAGTGTTCATTCTTACAGTGAATATTTTTCACAACCGGTTGGAATTTGAAGCTATAGAAAAAGTGACAGAAGGATATTTTGGAAGCGCTTGGACTCCAAGTAAGCTTCTTATTTCATTCTATGTGTCTGTTTACAGTTAGGAAATATAGTCGTAAAGTCTTTGACCTGTTGTTCTAGATTAGCACTTGTCTAGGGAAGAATGATATATCCACAATTCATAATTCCACATAACACAATTGTTTGAAACCTATGTTGCAGCAAGATGCTTGTAGACATGCAGCGTATGGAGAAGAAGAGAGTTGTGACAGCTCTAAGAACATGAACATTTTTGTTGGTCTTAAAAAGAGAGTTGGAACCTCTTCAAGTTCATATTCTCAAGAAGGTAATAAATATTAACATTCAAATCAACATACAAGGTATAATTCTTCCCATAATCATGTTGTTTATGACTATGTTAGACATGACAATTCTGCATGCATGAATAAGAGAAAGAGTTTTTGTTCCTATTGTGGTTTGTGTAACCATGAAGTTCAAAATGCTGGAAGAGAATGAAAGCATACAAGAAATAGTTGAAGCGAAGGTGACTTGCACAAAAGATGAAAAATATTTGCACACATTGCTATAAAAAGGGACATCTCATTGCCCAATGTTGGACACTGCATCCAACCACTCATCCCAAGCACATGAAGCAAGAGGATAAAAATACTGGCGAGAATGTGACCAGAAATTCCATCATTGATGTGAGTCTAGATGATTCACAAGAAGAAAATGTTCAACCGAAAAACTTTCCATTGAAGTGGGTTGGAAAGAAATGGCTCGATTTCTTGACCAAGTAGGGTATGCATTTACTTTGTACATAGATGCAAATTTCAGCCTTATGTATGCCTGAATTTCTGTTGAAAGTATGACAATTTGTAGCAGATTATCACAACTTGTATGATGCAAGATTGCATGTGAATGTCGTTCGATTGAAGGCATTTCTATTTGTTGCAAAATTTTACCAAGATGGTGTAAAAGATGGGTATGTTACTCATTTATGTTGCAGCAATTTATCATTCAATTCAGCTCTTATGATCACCCATATTTTTTTGGGTTATGTACTTATTTTCACTTGAAAAAGAGAGTTGAAAAGTGTACATATGCATGAGATTTTGTATGTTTAAATAGAGAACTTGTGATAAGTTCATTGTAAATAGATACATGCATGAGTGTTGTCAATATGTATCATGTTGTATATCGACTTGTGTTGATTGTATTGCACATTTCATGTTGACTTGTTGTTGATGTCACATGTTGCACGACTTATGTTTTAGTCGAGGGTGTTTGTTGATTGTGAGTCGATAAATGGATACACCAATGTGCAAGAGGATCACCATGTATGTCATGTTACAGGAAGGTGAAAATTAGTGCTTTGAAGTAGAAAAAAGAGGTGGTATTAATTTCAATTCTTGCATAATATTTCCTTTTTCAAGATTGATCATGTGTTCTTTTGACAATATGTTGTAGGAAGTTTTGATCCATTTAGTGAAGAAGTGGAAAAGATGCAAAGGGATTTGCAGCCATTGCAGAACAAACTGGTTTCTTGTGTTGACACCAAAAGTTCACTCTTATTGCAAGCTTAATTTGGATAAGAGGATTTCCATGAAGAAGATTGTATGCCTTTGTTGCAAGAGGGACTTAATTCTCAGTGGGAAGGCTAACAGTTTTCCAAGAACATAGAGAGAAAAGTGGTACAGTAGGGTACGCATCATTTTACAGTAGCCAACAATGCTGTAGTGGTTCAGCAACAGCCAAAGAGTAGTGGTTAAGAGACATAGCCAGTTGCGGTGTAAGGCATGCTAGGGTGATTTCCAAAGAGACTTGTCAAGAAAAATCAATTGATATAACTTGAAAGAAGCAAAGTGTTGAAGTTCAAGGTAGATAATCATCAGCTTTTGTGGGTCCAAAAGCCCATCAGTGGGAAGGACTGATCATATTAGGATCAAGGCCTAATGATTAGCTAAAATTTCAAAGTGCTAAAAATGCTTCAAACCAAGACGAGAGCTTAGAGTTCGTCACCAGGATTCCAACGCAAATATTATCATCAAATTCTGAGTTCATATGATTGAGTTATAGCCTATTGTTCGCTTTCCAAAATAGGTTCAGAACCGAATTGACCAGCAGAGTGGGATCTGAATTGGTGGCTATCATGGAGTCTTGAAATTTGCATATAGAATCGGGGATTTCATAACCGCGGAAATGTTGCAGGTGCAACGGACGGCTGTGATAAAGTCCACAGCGAGGGCTGAACGATGGTGATTAGATCATAGAAGCAGAAGTGGGAGATCAAAGGGAGAGATCTCATCGCAGTTGAGAAACATTAGACATCGCACAGAACAAGAGTTTACCAATAAAGAGTTTTGCAAGTTAAATTATATAACTCGCGATGCGACGAGGAGGACCACATGTCGGCGGAGGTCCGAGCACTATCGCACTTCACAAGCGATACAATTTAGTCTTTAATGGTAAATGTGTGGGAGGCCAATATGCGATAAGTGGAACTTGAAAAATATATGATGCGACATTGCCATCGCAACTTCACATCGATGGATATATTGTTAAACTATTAAAGTTATTTTTTAAACCATGTGAACTGCAAAATTGTATGTTTCTCGATCTGCGATGTCGCATAATTTGTGATCTATGATATATCTTATGTTGCAACATTTCCTAGGTTCTAATTATTATGGCCGCTGTGCGTTAAATATTTTATGTGGGCCACAGTCAAAGCCTAACCAACATCAACAAACCACATTCCACCATTAAACTGCAGTCAGGAGCGGAGGTTCTGCTAACTGTCAAGCCATTAACATTTGGGGTGCACATGTGGCCATTAGCCTAACCATAATAGTAATTATGTGGCATTATTGGTGAACCAGATAGGGGCATGCCAATTTTGGTGGTCAACCCTAATATAACTCCAGTTAACTAGAGTTCTCCACATTTAGTGGAGTTTTCCTAGGAGATATTGGGAAAAAGTGTAGAAGGCTCAATTTTCAACCATTCTAAATAAATGAATAATAATGCTTAAATAATTCAAGCATTTTAGAGCCATTCGTGAGGTTTTCAGAGCCATATGAGGACTTCTAAGTTCGATTTTTCTTCAGAGAAGGGACACCAGGGCCACCAAGAGCCAGTAGGAGAATGAGGCCTAGCCAGGGCAACCATAGGCCATTATTCTGAAACCAATAGTCATTTCCGACTATCTTGAACCTTATGAATCCAATGATGGGGTTTACAGAAGAATTTGGAGACTTATGAAGGCCAAGAATCCACAGGGAAGTTTCAGGGAGCCCAGTGCCACCAGGTGTTGGAGGCATAAAACGGTGAACCTGAGTTCAATATGAGTGAATGAATGACCTATTTTGGATGATTGATATGTGATTGTGATAGTAGTACAGGTTTTAGGAGCATAATAATACTTCTAGGAGAGTTTGTGCCACAAAGAAGCTCAGGGAAGCTCAAGGACACTGACCGAAGAGGCCAAGCCCAAGAGAGCCTAGGTTCATTTCCAGATATTAAGCAGTGAATCCAAGGGTATTTTGGTATTATAAACCCATTGGTATAGTCCAAAAAACCATTAGATTTGAGCGTCATATTGTAAAATAATTTTACCATCTTAATCCCAAAGAGCTAAGTCCATTGACGGAGGCTCAAGGAGATGTAGCCCAAGTGTTGAAGGTGAACTCCTTTATTATGTTTGATGTTATGTGTTGTTGGTTAATTTGATACAATTTATTGTTGTTGTACATGCTTTTAATCAACTTAAAAAAATGTTTAATTTCTCACACATAAAGCCTTAAACCAGTTAAAACATATACACATGAATCATGAATTCAATTCTGCACATGCATGTATAAGAAAGATCCTTAATTTGTTTTAATTGAGTGGGAGTTGCTTGCATAACAAAACAAGTAAGCTACCCATATCAGATCAATAGATGACTATCAATTCCCCCCTATCAAATACATGGTAAGATGATGAAGAAATATCAACTGCAATACTTTTTTATACTCAAGAAATTTTTTTATGGTATGATCAAAATATCTAATTGGTTTTTGAGGCCCATTTCCAAGAAGCGATCCCTCAAAAGTGAATATTCATTATTTTAGGAGGCTTGTTCATGAAGCATATGTTTGAATGATGAGTATTTTTTTGAAAATTCTCACATGGGTGAAGATCAAAATAATGATATTTCACATGGCCAAAACTGTCACAATGTTGGAATTTGACAATTTGTTGTGGCTATGGACTAGGAGCAGGTGAAATTGAATTGTCTTGAAGAAGCCCAACACTTCGAAATTGAATGGGCTTAGAGTAGCATGGAATATGAAAAGGCACATCCTTGTCATATCCCAAGACTAGTTCTATTCCTTTTGTTGAAAATCTCTTCCCAAAGTTTGATGATGGGTTTGGGAAGTGCAACCTGAACTTCTGCATTTTTATGCAAGTTTGCTCTTGAGATCGGCTCAATGATATGATGAATTTCTGGCTATTGTTTGGATTCAAATTTATACTAAAAATGGGGAGTTTTTTGACCAAAAAAAAGTTTAGAATGATGAATTTTATTCCATAACTCATATTGTTGTAGTTGTGACTCAAGCTATAAAAAATCAAAATTTCCTTGTTTATTTTGTAGCTAGATTCTAACATCAACAAGAGATATTTTGTTGATTTTTATTGTGTCATCAATAAAAAATTATATGAGAGTTTGTAGGAACTTTGATACTTCATCATCGAGTTATTTTTCAAACAAATGCAGTGGTTTGACGATACTTTGAGTCCTTTGATTGGTAAAAACTGAACCTTTAGCTTGTCAAATTCTCCAATACAGATGACTCTGAACACAAATAAGGAAATATTGGAAGCATTGGAAATATGGTGAAGCATTTCTTGTGAACAAAAATAATAAGTGGAGCTTTGTTGGCTTGAGGGGTCTTGACCCAGGTTCAAAGTTTATCGTGCAACCAACAAACCTCCAACTACTGGCCCTTTCGGCAATGACCTACTTGTGCAGATCAAAGTCTCACCCGAAGCAGTACAAGGGGGTGATTGAACAAGGTTTCCACACCCCGAGGAAGAAAATAATGTGGTGGTATTAAACAGGTTGATTACAGAACTTATACAGATCGGAAATAGATTCCACTCAAATATAGAACAATAATTATCAGATCAATATAGATATGAAATTAACAGATAGATTGCAGATCCCTTCATCGCAGATATATAAGAACAGAACCATATCTATGGAATGCATTGTAACTTAAACATATTTATCCATGTCTTCAAACATCAATATATATTCATGCATAAATAATAGATATACTTGTTAGCCACCTATAAAATTTGTTATAGCAAAAGGTGGCTAAGACTTTTTGAGCCTTCAAGGAACAAATTTTATTGCTAAAAAGTGTTGGCTCTTGAAGACTCTTGGAGGCCTCCTGCCTCTGTCCATAATCTTCACCGCTGTGCCTATTCTACATTCAGAAATCTTGTAGATTTCCAAGACAGATTACTGCTGCAAGCACCATTTTCCTTTTCTCCCTTCTTCCAAAACTGACCTCATTTTAACCCCTTCATCCTCCATGAAAAACCCTCACTTTCTCCCTTTTCCCTTATTCAAAATCCATTGATAAGGTTTAAAGAATTCTTCTTTGCCTTATCGGAACCCCTCTAAACCTTTGAAAAACATTGAAAATCCATGAAAATCATATTTTTCATATACCATAAACTTAAGCCCCTTTGGGCTAAGTCCTTAACCCACCCCTCCATACGCCCTGGTACTAGAACCAGGCGCTGGACACCCAAGCGCTCATCACTTTGCTCGGTTGTGATTATCCCTTTCCCTTTAACCCCCGATCATATAATTCTCCATGCGCCCAAAGGCCCCACAGCTGGGCGCCTGATCATATTATATATATATCCCGCCCCCGAAAAATATTAAAACCTCATGTTATTTTCAAAATTTGGGTTTTCAATTATTTTATAAGTTTTTCCGCTGGTTCAAAGTTTCAGTCAATCCTCACTGTCGATCTGATCTGCAAATCGACAGCGTGGAGTCCATCACCTCGGTGGTCCCCGCCATCCACTCACCGATTACAAAACCATGCAGTATCCATCGCACCGCTTTCGACGGAGGGCGATTTTTTCCCAATCGACAGCGATTCCATACGTTGGCCGACGCGTGTCCTGGGCACTACTCATGAAACTGCCGTCCATCATGCATTAAAGTTCGGACGTGGACCCAATGCGATATCGGCGTCCACCGTCCAATCTGGAGCCACCCATCAGACGACGATCGCTCATCGAAGATGCCCACGCGATAACGCAAGGTCTGGCGCTGCGGTAACAACATCTCTGCCATCGATCTGATCTGCAGATAAAAGGCCCAAAATTCATCGCCCGTTTTCTCCGTTTTGACTTTCCACCTGCGCTCTCGACCGTCGATCTCTGCGCGATCGACGAATATGATTTAAATTATTCTTCTGCCTTCCTTTTATTTTCCCCCGATCAATCTCGACTTCCACATGCTTTGTGAAGCAATGGACCTATATATGTAGGATTTTATAATTGTTTTTTGTATTTTGCAGGGTTTTCAATGGTTTTTCCGCCATGTCCGAAGAAAATTCAGAAGCAGAGGGTGATGATCCTCCCGCCTCTGATCCATCAAATAAAATCATTTGCAGGTTTCAAATTCACATATCATCGGTGGTTCATGAGGCATTGATGCCATATCGCCCCTGTGCAGCCCTGCACACGAGAAAAACACACCAAGTCAATCACAAATCAAAGAGTATCAATGTCGACAACAAAAATATACCAGAGCAAAGGATTGAAGATAGGTTTTGTGGGGATTACGGTTAAGAATGATTATCAAAAGCCTAATCCCTGATTAAAAACATAGTTAAAGAAGAAAATCTTAAGTGTTTTATCGACAGAAAGCCTCCACCACCACCTCTGAGGCAAATTGATTCCTCCCAACTGCCGAAATGCCACCTGTGCCTCAAAGTTTTCAATCAGAGGCCGAAGTTATTGATCAAATGAATATATTCACCTCAGCGCAGCCAGAGAGTTACTTCTGTAGGGAAAATTAATGCAAACAATATCTGCGGAGTAACCCCGACATCACACAAAACCTCCAAGGTCAACAAAAGCTCCCACCGAGCTTAAAACTTTATGTAAATCATTTAATATAGAAGACACCTATTGTAAGTTCCTTCATTGAGCCCCCCAAAGGCCAAGAAGCCATTAAATCTGTATTAATTGTAATTGGAGATCTTTTATCAGATCTCACCTCCTCATTCTTCTATATATACTTCTGTAGAAGATGAGAGAGGGGTTGGTTGATTAGGTTGCTGAACATTGTAATGTAATTGAGCTTGAGACTTCTATCTGTAAATAGTGTTCACTGGCCCTTGAAGCTCTGTTTGTGTTAGATTATTTAGGTTGGATAGTGAAGATGATTGCTGAACTGAAACATTGGACTTGAGTACTGTAACTGGTTTGACATCAATAAACAAGCTGTTTCTTGGGATCCTGGTCTATATCACTGGTGAAGTGCTCTTGCTCTTTCTTTGCGTTATTAAGGATTCCATGTATGTCATATGTCGCATGTTATTCTTCCGATAAAGAGCATTTATAAAGTTAGACGGCATCGTTGTCACATTCTTCTTCATCGATATGTTTTATCTTAATGTTTTCCTCTTATTTGTTTGTTTAAGAATGATTCAATACAATTTAAGCAGTTAGGAATGTTGGAGTTCCCTCATCCTAAAGTTTGCTTTAAACATTGTTTTTGAAAGTTATTTTCCTTATTTGCTTATTAAATTTAGAATAGAAAGTGATGGTTTGCCCTGTTTCTAGCTTCTATTCTCCAAAGTGTATTTCGAAAGCTTCTTCGAAAAGGATCAAAGCGGTATTATGTCGAAAAGCACTTTATCTGATCTTAAGTTTACACTATGTCTTCTCTTATGTGTTTTCATACTTTCTGAAGGTAATTATGTGGATTACTGGATTGTTTGTCAATTAAGATGCTTTAATACAAACTTTCCCAAGAAGTTTATGGTTAGCCCTGTTCTTGGTTGGTTTTAAACAGTTACTTAAGAGGATTTTCTTGTTTGGACTGACTTTAAATCCTTTGTGAAATTATTATCAGTTTCCACCATCTCCAACATTTTATTGTTTCCATTCCATCACTCTAATCTCAATAATATTGTGATATAGATGACTTGCCCCTTAGATCACTCTTGATGTTGTTGTTAAATTAAAGTCCTTTTATGACTCCATAGCCTAATGGACTAAAAACCAGCGTTATATCTATATTTTAGCCATAGCTGTTTTATCCACTTGCAACTTCTCACCTTTGAAACTTTTTGCACTTAGAACTTTCTCAAGCCGTATTCATGCTCAACCATCCAAAACAAAACAAACCCTTTGCCTTCTCTAGTAATTAGTACAATATTATTGTCTTCAAAATCTTCAAAGACAATTCCATCTTTCACTTATTGAGAGATCCATTCCTAGACGAGAGGGCTAGATCCTAGAATCAAAGTGTTGAAATCGATGTTGTTTCCGTGATTGCATTTTCATCAATTCATGAATATGTATTCCCAATATTTCGGCGACCAATGGGGAACCTGTAAACATTTTCATTTGAGGGTAACCATAGGATATTAGGGATTTGGTTCAAAAAAATTTGCTATATTAACCAGATAAGCCACCAACAACTAACATTTATGGCGACTCCGCTGGGGACCTTCCCTTAAAAACATTCAAAAACATTGTGAGTAAAAAGCAGCCTTTTCAAGCACTACCAAGGAATGGTAATCATGGGGAAACTTGTTTGAATTAGTGACAAACTAGGTAAACCCTAGGATTCTCATAAGACTTTATCTAACCTTGAAAAATCAGGTGGCTTAGCCATAAGAGTAGACTGTCTTTGTCTCATCACCATAGCTATGTTTTGAAACAAAGTTAGTACATTCTTAGAAACCACACAACTGAAAAATAACCCAGAAAACCTAAAAATATTTTAGATTGGTATCAAATAAACATGGTGTAGTGGACCATAAAACCTTTTACCTCTGAATAGAGCTAAAAGCTTCCACTTGGCGACTCCACAATCCCTAACAGACCTTAAGACTCCATTGGGAAGAATCCTTGTCATTGTAATATCATTCAAACTCAGTTAGAGGACTGTAGGATTAAAATTTATGTAAACAGATTAGTTAACCTCTCAAATATTGTCATACCTGGTTGAACTTTTCTTGTTTATTTGGGTCTGAAAAACACAGCATAGTGGCTCCTAGAAAGATTCACACTAGAGCCTATCCTGACCCTGATCCACCTGAGTTAGTTGATAACCCAGAAAGTATCCTTAGGAAGTCTCCTAGGGTTAAATTATCAACTTTTTTCAGATCACCCTTGAGAGCTAGTTCAGTTCCCGGAAATCTTACAGCTCTACAACAATCACAAGCTGACTTAGTAAATCCATTTAGAACTAGGTCATTTGATGATATAATCCAGCTAGACTCTGAGTCTTCACTTTCATCCCCGGAGACAAGTGAACATCCTGGTAGTAGAGAAACAACACCTCCTGATTTGCATTTCCTTCACAATTTAAGTGTCTCTCATCCAAGACTTGCCCTCAGCAACTATTTTCCGGTCCATCCACCCGTTCAAACCCCTTCATCAAAATTTCACTTTCCTTTTGTTAATCCACCTCTTGTAAATCCACCTCCACCACATATCATGGCAGCATGGTATGCTCCCTTAGTCCTTCCTGTACCATTAGTCAATCTTCCACAGGACTATCAGTCCAAAATTCCATTATATGATGCTAGCAATGTGACAACTTCATCAAAACATGTGGATAAGATTAATGACTACTTTGACAGAAATTAAATTGATGATGATTCTATCAAACTCAAATTATTTTCTCAAAGTCTGGGGGGAGAAGTAAGAAAATGGTTTAAAGGTTTAACCCCCCATAGTATCAATTATCTCCAAGCTTCCCATCAGACATTCTTAAAAAAATGGGAAGTAAAGAAAAATTCTCTCCAAGTCCTTTCTGATTACAAGAACCTCCATAGAAACACAGGGGAAAGTGTACAAGCTTATTGTACCAAATTTAACAGTGTATATAATGCACTTTCCCTAGATCTAAAACCTCCACAAGGCTCAGATTTAAACAAGTTTCTTGAAGGGTTTGACCCCGAGATGGCCTATTAGCTAAGGGAAAGAGATTTTGCAACTCTTGAAGAGATGCAAAAGGGTGCTCTTTCTTTGGAAGTCAACTTGATGGAAAAAAGAGAAAGAATGAAAACTGAGAAGACAGTGTCCTTTAGAGATGAATCTACACCTTCTACTTCCAACTCAAAAATGGAGAAAATGATGGAAGAGATGATGAAAGAGATGAGCATAATTAAGAGAGAACAAGCAAGCCAAAATCAAATTGCTCCTCAAAATAGAAACCAAAACCAAAACCAGAATTTTAGAAGGAATCAACCTCCAAACAGACCTAGGGAAGATGATCAACAGATCACTCCTCCTTTTCATCAAAACTATGTAAGTGAGGTTGAGGAAACAGATGAAATAACAGAGGAAGATGATATCAACATGTTGGGGGTGGATAATGATGAATTTTAGATTCATTATGATAGAAAACAAGGTCTTTATACACCTTATGATGATCAAAGAGATGATGATGAAAGTTATTGTCGAGACATGGAAAATGTCACCATAGAGTCTCAAAGAGAATATGACCTTAGAAGCAAAACCAGTTAGAAAACTCCCAACAATAAAACCTCTGATAAATCTTCACAAAAACAGCACTGCAAACAAGCCTAAAGTTGTGAAACAAAAGGATAAAATAGTGGCTGTAAATTCTTATAATGGTAAAGAGAAAGGCACTCAAAACAATGAAAAACAAAGTGCAGGCATTAGTAGTACTAACACTTCAGCTAGTACTCCTGTGAAAACAATTTTTTCAAGTGTAAATAAAACAAATCAGCAAACCCATGTTGCTGATAGAATGACAACTAATGAGGCTGAAACTAGCACTTTAAAGAGTCGAATTCCTTTCATCCTGGAGCAGGAAATTTCAAAGATCAAAATCTCTGTTCCCTTGACTGAGTTAGCTACCCAACATGTATATAAGACCCAAATTTTGAAGGCTTTAAACATTGAAGAGAATGAGAACAATTTCAATCTTAATGATGAACAACCAGAGCTAATTTTTGGCCCTAAGATTGAAGGTAGATATCAAGAGGGACCTGTTCCTCCCTTTTATGTGAGTTTAAACGTTCATGACAAGATTTTTCACAACACTATGCATGATTCTGGGGCTTCTCATAATTTAATACCAAAATTTGTAATGGAGAACCTGGGTCTAGAAATCACCAGACCATACAAATATCTTAACTCCTTTGATTCCAGCAGAGTAAAATGTTTAGGATTAATCAAAGACCTCTGTGTTAACTTAGCCCAAATTCCAGCCAAATTTTTAGTCATGGACATTGTTGTGGCTGATGTGCCCCCAAGGTATGGAATGTTATTATCAAGATCTTGGGGGGCTAAGTTACAAGGGACTATGCAAATGGACATGACCTATGCAACTATCCCTGTTTTCAATCAGAATAGAAGACTTTACAGGGAGTCCCATATGAAATTCACAATTACAAGTCAAGATAGACCACAGAACTCTCCCCTGTATTCTATAAATACAGGCCTTGATTCTTTCATTATGTTTAATGATGAAACACTTGGTGAACAAGTCACTTTAACAGGATTAATGGTCGATAGGGAGGAAGAGGAACACAACGCAAACGTGTCAAAATAGTTTGCTGCATTTAAAGACGGTAGCAAACCAAACAAAGGTCTTGAGCTACAAGGCAGGTGTCCATTGCTTTTAAACATTCACAATCAAGAAAAAAACCCTCAAATAAACGAAAAACTTGGGGAATAAAAAAAAATACAACTAAGTGCTGAGATTCCACAACAACCCTTGAGCACATTAGTTAAAGAGGACACTAACCAAGGAGAAACCGAAAATAGTCCTTTGTGGAGTATGTATTTTGATGGGTCATGCACTAAGAACAATGCTGGTGCAGGTGTCTGGATTACTAACACCGAAAACAACCACATAGAAAGCATTTCCTGCAAACTAAACTTTCAGTGTTCCAATAACATAGCAGAATATGAATTCCTTCTCTTAGGCTTACATTTATTGAAAAAGTTAGGATCCATAAGAATCAATGTGTATTGGGATTCAGAGTTAGTCATTAGGCAGAATGGGGAGTATAATGCAAATCATCCCAGACTTAGGGCCTATTGAAACAATGTCATGGACCTTTTGAAAACATTCGAGGAGTCCAAACTATTTTTTGTCCCAAGAAAAAGAAATATTGTGGCCCACAATTTAGCCTTTGCAGCTAGAACATGCTTAACACCATATAACACCAAATACCGCACAACTCAGATAAAATTTAGACCAGCTGTGCCTGATAATGAGAAGTATTGGCAGGTGTTTGACAATGACAAACAAATAGGAGACTTCATGCAATTCAGAAATGAATTCGAACTAAACAGTTCGGACTCATACTATGAAACAGGCTACAAGGAAGAAAATTTTCTTGGTGAAGAAGAGCTGTCTCCTGAGCTTGTCAATTTTAATTTTCTGACAAGAAAACTTAAAAACAAAAAGGAAATGACTGCAGAGTTAGAAACAGAGGGGTTAGAAACTCTGCACTCTAAAGATGAAAGTTTGCCAAGCAGTCTAGCACCTTTGGAAGAGTTATTTGATTTTAACGATGTGGCCAAGAAACCAAAACTGGAACCTGTAGGGACTGAAGTGGAAGAGTGCAACATAGGCAGTGAGCTTAAACCTATGATGATTAAACTGTCTAAGACTTTACCAACTCACATTAAACTCAAATACATAGAGCTGTTTAAAGAGTTTTCTGATGTTTTTGCGTGGAGTTGCGAAGATCTTAAATCCTATTACACTGAAATAATACAGCACAAAATTCCCCTAAAAGAAAACCAAAAACCATTTAAATAAAAACTGCGCAGAATAAACCCTGATCAGTTACCTTTGGTTCAGAAGGAGATCATGAAAATGTATGATGCTGGTATTATTGTCCCTATTAGATATTCTAAGTGGGTGTCTAATCTGGTGTCGGTTAGGAAGAAAACTGGAGAAATCAGGCTTTGTATAGACTTTAGAGACTTAAACAAAGTTTCATTGAAAGACAACTACCCTTTACCTAGGATGGATCATATTTTACAAAGGGTGGTAGGGTCTAGAAGAATTTATTTGCTTGATGGCTACTCAGGGTACAATCAGATCTTAGTTCACCCTGTTGATCAATTAAAGACAACCTTTACTACACCATGGGGCACTTTCATGTATGTGAAAATTCCTTTGGTTCAATGAATGCTGACAATTCAAAGAGCCAATGACATAGTTTTCAAGAATTGGGTTACTTCTATCAATATATACCGATGATGTCACCGTAAGCTGCAAGAAAAATAGAAGAAGAGAACTTAGAACATTTAAGAAAAGTTTTCGAGAAATGCCGAAAGTATGGGATATCTTTAAACCCTAAGAAAACACTATTCGGTCTCCAAGAAGGTAAAATTATTGGGAACATTATTTCTGAGGAGGGTATAAAGATAGATCCAAAGAGGATTGAGTTAATAAAATCTTCCTATCTATAGAACTCAAGGAGCAATATTGTTGAAAGATTAATTTTCGAATAAGTTTCTCAACTTGGGTCGAGCTTTAAGTTTCCATTGCCAAACATGTTGAAGAAGGAGCAAGGGGTGAAATGGACCTTGGAAGCAAAGAAGTCCTTTGAGCTGGTGAAACAAGCGTTAACCAAAACACTGGTTCTTATAAGTCCTGATTTTTCAAAGGATATTTATATTTTTTCATTTGCATCATAGCATACCATAGTTGTTGTTCTTCTACAAAAAAATCCACAAGGACAAGAGCAGCCTATTGCATTATTTAGCAAGGCATTGAGGGATGCCCCTTTGAAGTATAACATTATGGAGAAGCAAGCTTTTGCTTTGGTTAAAGCTTTAAAAGATTTCAGAGTATACATCCTTCACTCACACATCATTGCCTTTGTCCCAAACTCAGTTGTTAAAGACATTCTAACACAGGGCCCAGATGGTAAGAGAGGTAAGTGGATTGCTGTTATCCTTGAATATGATTTAGAGATAAAACCCACTAAACTTATCAAAGGCCAAGGTCTAGCTAGATTAATGGCTGAATCCAATTTTGAAGTTCTTGATATTAATATGATTGATGCTTTGGATGACCAAGAAGGATTCTCAACTCCTATTGTTGAAGATCATTTTATGAATTCTCCTTGGTATGCTGATATTATTTATGTTTTGCTTAATTTAAATACACCTCCTAGTTTGACAAAGACAAAGGCAAGATTCCTAAAGTTAAAAGCTGTAAACTATTGCATTATAGATAAATGTCTTTATTGGAAAAATGCAAGTGGTGTATTGCTTAAATGTTTGCCTGAGTTTGATGCAGAGAAGGTCAAACACCTGTTCCATGAAGGAGAGTGTGGAGGTCATTTGTACTGGAAGAAAACAGCCAACAAAATTTTGAGGGCTTGTTTCTATTGGCCTACTCTTTTCCATGATGTGCACAAGATGATCATAGCATGTCATAAATGTCAACTTTTTGAAGGCAAAAGAAAACTGTTACCCCTGCCACTACATCCAATCACTGTTGAAGCCCCATTTCAACAGTGGGGGCTTGACTTCATAGGAGAAATCCATCCACCATATTCTACCCAGCATAGATGGATTCTTACTGCCACAGACTATTTCACTAAGTGGATATAAGCCATACCTTGTAGGAAGGCCAATGATTCAGTTATAATAAAATTTATGGAGACTAGTATTCTTTCTAGATTTGGCTATCCTACCAAGATTATCATTGATAATGCAGCAGCATTTAGATCAAAGAAAATGGTTGAGTTCTGTCACAGATATCAGATAACATTGGGGCATTCCACGACCTATTACCCTCAAGGTAATGGATTTGCAGAATCCTCAAACAAGAGTTTAGTGAACATAATCAAGAAACTGTTGGAAGACAAAAAAAAGTCTTGGCACACAAAGCTAGTTCATGCACTGTGGGCTGATAGATTGACTTTTAAGAAATCTATTGGCATGTCACCTTTTCAGCTAGTGTATGGTACTGATGCAATTTTTCCAAATAGCCTTCGTGTACCAGTAATGAATTTGATTCAAGAGTTGCAAACTAAAGATAATGACATGATCAGAAGAATAAATCAAACCATCCATCTTTAGCAAACCAGAGAGGAAGTTTATTACAAAGCATTGCAGAAACAGATCAGCATTAAAAATATTTTTGACAGAAGAACAAAGGCCAGCAATTTCAAAATTGGGGACAAAGTTTTAAAGTGGGACTCAAGGAGAGAAGAAAAGGGCAAGCATGGAAAATTTGACAACCTATGGCTTGGCCCTTACTCTATTCATTCAGCTGCTGGTGACAATGCATTTTTCTTGCAGGAGTTGAATGGAGCAGAATTGTTTGGGGGTCCTGTCAATAGCAGGATGCTTAAGCATTACTTCTCTTGATCCATGTTATGCTCCGAAATCCTTTTATCCTTTTCTCATTATAAATACTTCACCCACCATTTCATTCAAAGTTATAAAAATCAAAAAATACAAAAACAGTGAAAGAAAGAAAAGAGGGCAGATTATGAAAACAAGAAAGGTATAGCCCCATACCAAAAAAGAGAAACAAATCTGAAAGTGTGCAAGCTCAAATGCCACTCCTGAATAACACACTTCTAGTTAGTCAAACTATCTAATCTTGACTAATTAGCTTCAAATTTTCTGCTGATAGGATAGTGAATTCGATTTGCCAAAATGTTTAATCTTGGCTTATCAGTAGATAGTTTAGGATAGAAATTAAAGGTTCAAACAAGATCAAAATCTGAACCTAAGAGCTCAGAAGAAACACCAACTGCTTAAATTCCTAGTCGTAGCGAAAATCGGTTCCAAATTCAAATTTCAAAATCCCAATCCGCCTGACAAAATATACAGCTCAAACAAATTCAAAATAGAGCTGTAAAGAAAAGAGAAGGCCATGATGAGAAACTTTCAGATCTTAAGCCTTCCATTTTTTATTTAATTTTCTGCAAAATAATATCTATGTGCGGCTTGTTTTTATGCCATAGACCAGCATCAAGTTAGACTGTTCAATCCTGACTTGAATGCTTTTCAATTTCCGTTGTAGAATTTAGAGAATAAAGTCTATTGGACAGTTCAATCCCAACAGATGGTAGAGTAGGTAGAGAAGCATCTGAACTCAATTGTTTAATCTGAGTTCAGGGAGAAATAAGGAGTATAATTAGATTAGTTTTATGCTTTCAAAAGAATAAAATGTTGTGAAAAGAGTTTTCCAATCCAAGTGCACTCTAATGAAGAAAAAATGTTAGATCTGTAGGATTGGGTAGGTAGAAATCTTGTTGGTGAAAGATCCATTGTTTTCATGGTTGCTAACATGTTTTCAGAGCAAGATCATCCCAGAAAAGGAAAGGTAGCCCAATGGATGAGGCATAGGTCAGCCTCCCAGAGAACATAATGGATGTGGCACAGTTTAGCCTCCCAGAGAATGCAATTTTGAAGTTCTTGATGCCTTCAAGAAGGAACCATCCCCAAGTGGAGCCACTGTTAGCCACCTATAAAAATTTTTATAGCAAAAGGTGGCTAAGATTTTTTTAGCCTTCAAGGAACAAATTTTATTGCTAAAAAGTGTTGGCTCTTGAAGATTCTTGGAGGCCTCCTGCCTTTGTCCATAATCTTCACTGCTGTGCCTATTCTACATTCAGAAATCCTGCAGATTTCCAAGACAGATTACTGCTGCAAGAACCATTTTCCTTTTTTCCCTTCTTCCAAAACTGACCTCATTTTAACCCCTTCATCCTCCATTAAAAACCCTCACTTTCTCCCTTTTCCATTATTCAAAATCCATTGATAAGGTTTAAAGAATTCTTCTTTTCCCTATCAGAACCCCTCTAAACGTTTGAAAAACATTGAAAATGCATGAAAATCATATTTTTCATATACCACAGACTTAAGCCCCTTTGGGCTAAGTCCTTAACCCTCCCCTCCATACACCCTGGTGCTAGAACTAGGCGCTGGCCACCTAAGCGCTCATTGCTTTGCCCGGTTGCGATTAGCCCTTTCCCTTTAACCCCCGGTCATATAATTCTCCATACACCCAAAGGCCTCGTAGCTGGGCACCTGATCATATTATATATATATCCCACCCCTGAAAATATTAAAACCTTATGTTATTTTCAAACTTTTGGTTTTCAATTATTTTCTAAGTTTTTTCGCCGGTTAAAAGTTTCAGTCAATCACCACCGTTGATCTGATCTGCAGATCGATGACGCGGAGTCCAACACCCTGGTGGTCCCCGCCATCCACTCACCAATTGCAAAACCACGCGGTATCCATCGCACCGCTTTCGGCGGAGGGCGATTTTTTCCCAATCGACAACGATTCGATACATTGGCTGACGCATGTCCTGGGCACTGTTCATGAACCGCCGTCCATCACGCATTAAAGCAAGGACGTGGACCCGACGCGATATCGGCGTCCACCATCCGATCTGGAGCCGCCCATCGGACGGAAATCGCTCACCGAAGATGCCCACACGATAACGTAGGGTCCGGCACCACGGTAACAACATCTCTACCGTCAATCTAATCTGCAAATCGACGGCCCAAAATCAATCGCCCGTTTTCTCCGTTTTGACTTTCCACCTGCGCTCCCGACTGTCGATCTCTGCGCGATCGACAGCTCTGATTTAAATTATTCTTCTGCCTTCCTTTTGTTTTTCCCCTATAAATCTCGACCGTTGGATGATGCCATCCAACGACCCTGCTCTTTCCACGTGCTTTCTGAAGCAGCAGACCTATATATGCAGGATTTTATAATTGTTTTTTGTATTTTGCAGGGTTTTCAATGGTTTTTCCGTCATGTCCGAAGAAAATTCAGAAGAAGAGGGTGATGATCTTCCCGCCTTTGATCCATCAAAGAAAATCATTTGCAGGTTCAAATTCACGTATCATCCGTGGTTCATGAGGCATTGATGCCATATCGCCCCTGTGCAGCCCTGCACACTAGAAAAACACACCAAGTCAATCAGAAATCAAAGAGTATCAATGTCGACAACAAAAATATACCAAAGCAAAGGATTGAAGATAGGTTTTTTGGGGATTACGGTTAAGAATGATTATCAAAAGCCTAATCCCCGATTAAAAAGACAGTTAAAGAAGAAAATCTTAAGTGTTTTATCGACAGAAAGCCTCCACTGCCACCTCTGAGGCAAATTGATTCCTCCCAATTGCCGAAATGCCACCTGTGCCTCAAAGTTTTCAATCAGAGGTCGAAGTTATTGATCAAATGAAGATATTCACCTCAGCGTAGCTAGAGAGTTACTTCTGTAGGGAAAATTAATGCAAACAATATCTGCGGAGTAACCCCGACATCACACAAAACCTCCAAGGTCAACAAAAGCTACCACCGAGCTTAAAACTTTATGTAAATCATTTAATACAGAAGACACCTATTGTAAGTTCCTTCATTGAGCCCCCCAAAGGCCAAGAAGCCATTAAATCTGTATTAATTGTAATTGGAGATCTTTTATCAAATCTCACCTCCTCATTCTTCTATATATACTTCTGTAGAAGATGAGAGAGGGGTTGGTTGATTAGGTTACTGAACATTGTAATGTAATTGAGATTGAGACTTCTATCTGTAAATAGTGTTCACTGGCCCTTGAAGCTCTATTTGTGTTAGATTAGTTAGGCTAGATAGTGAAGATGATTTCTGAACTGAAACATTGGACCTGAGTACTGTAACTGGTTTGACATCAATAACAAGCTGTTTCTTGGGATCCTGGTCTATATCACTAGTGAAGTGCCTCTTTCTTTGTTATTGTTTTCCTTCTATGTATGTCATATTGTTCACTATTCTCTGATAAAGAGCAGCATTTATAGAGTTAGGATTTACTGTTTACCAATACCCTTCTCTTACCAATAAGCTTTATCTCAATGTTTTCCTCCAATTTGTTTATTTAAGAATGATTTAATACAGTCTAAACAGTTAGGAATGCTGGAGTCCCCTCATCCTACTGTTTGCTTTAAACATTGTTTGTGAAAGTTATTTTCCTTATTTTCTTATTAAAGTTAGACTAGAAAAGTGATGGTTTGCCTTGTCTCTAGCTTCTATTCTCCAAAGGCAGATTCTGAAAGTTTCCCTTGGTGTTGACCGAAAGCAGACTAGGTTTAAAAGTACTTTATCTGATCTTAAGTTACACTTTGTCTTCTCTTATATGTTTTCATACTTTCTGAAGGTAATTATGTGGATTACTGGATTGTTTTTCAATTAATCTACTTTAATACAAACCTTCCCAAGAAGTCAATGGTTAGCGCTGTCCTTGGTTGGTTTTAAATAGTTACTTAAGATGATTTTCTTGTTTGGACTGACTATAAATCCTTTGTGAAATTATTATCAGTTTCCACCTCTCCAACACTTTATTGTTTCCATTCCATCACTCTAATCTCAAAAATCTTGTGATATAGATGACTTTCCCCTTGGATCACTCTTGATGTTGTTGCTCAATTAAAGCCCTGTTATGACTCCATAGCCCAATGGATTAAAAACCAGTGTTATATCTATCTTTTTAGCCTAGCTGTTCTATTCACTTGCAACTTTTCACCTTTGAAACTTTTTGCACTTAGAACTTCCCCCTCAAATAGTATTCATGCTCAACCATCCAAAAACAAAACAAACCCTTGGCCTTCATAACTAGCCTAATATTATTACCCCAAAACTTCAAAGGCAAATCCATCTTTGCACTTATTGGAGAGATCCCTCTCCGGATTCAGGAGGGCTAGATCCTAGAATCCCAAAGTGGTTGAAACGATGTTGTTTCTGTGATTGTACTTTACCAATCTTGCTAATTACAGATTCCTAACACTACTCACACAGATATAATTAAGCATAACAGAAGTAAAGTGATCTTAATGTAATAAAAAAATATAACTCAATAATTATTTTTCCAAAACTAGTCTTTGTATTAGATTCCAACAGTTTAGTACATTAGAATTTCCCTTACAATTACCCTTCCGCACACACAGCCAACGGAGTCCACACACCATTAGAGGAATTTTGAGGTCTAAAATGGGTCTCCTAAGAAAAATTTACAACCAAAATAAACTTTATAAGACCCAATAGGATTCAAGATGATGATGTCAACCATGGGGGATGATTCACCATTTTTTAAGTAAAAGGGTAGAAAATTTAAAAAATATTAAAATATTAAACTACTTTTTCAACTGGTATTTTCAACTTATCTCCCAAAGGTTTTACTCAAATTTCAAGCGGGAGCACTCGTTGGATGTAAAATTTAATTCCTCATCCAAGGAGTACCCATGTTACATACTTTTGATGGACCTTGCGACACGAAAAATGAGAATTACATGAAAAAATGAGATTGCAAACACGTTTACATGTATTTCTCATTTTTCGTGTAGAAGGGTCCATCGAAAGTATTCAACATGGGCACTCCTTGGATGGGGAATTACATTTTTTATCCAACGAGAACTCTCACTTGAAATTTGAGTAAAAACTTTGGGAGATAAGTTGAAAATATGAGTTGAAAAAATAGTTTTTCTTTTCTCCCTCTAAAATTTGATAATGTAATCAAATCTTATTTTATTATTTCCATTATTATTTTATAATTTCCTTAGGAGGCCCATTTTAGACCTCAAAATTCCCCTAATGAACCTGCAGGAGCCTTTCCATCCAAACCCATACTAAAACCCTTACAAAAGTATCACGTACACATAAATCACGTAGATCAAAACATGAATTACTCTTACTTAGACTCGATCTATATATTTATATCCATCTTAGCATGCAGATACTATGGTCTCAAACCATGGTTTGAGGTGCACAATTTACCCTTAAATCCCAATTACATAAAATAGGTACTTTGACCTGCCCCAAAGCCCCTTGACCGTTCTGTGCAGTGTGCATATGCAAAAATATACAAAAATATATCCAAAAATGTACCCTAGGGGACCCCACTCCAACGGGCCCACAACACAAACCTGTGACTCATCGCGAGTCACTGTGGGGTTTGCTCCTTCATGTTGGCTTGGAGCGCAACGAAAAAATATTTGAGTGGCAGCACCATGTCCATACTTTCCGTAGCAGCTCCCTGTGCTTCAATTACCAACTTCTCTGTAGCGGACCCTTCAGTGGCTATCTCAATGCTTCTCTATGTTTGTTGAATGGCCTTCAACATGCTATCCAATGTCTATGCCAGTTGTAGAGACTCCTCTGCCCACGGTTGCATTCTAGCCTGAAGCAATTATTCTTTCTGACACAGGTCCTCGATTTCATTTTGGATTACCCTTGCCTCATGTAGGCGGGTGAGACGATGTGTAAGAACAAGAGTAGGCGCTGCCATCCTAATATCAACGAACTATAGCTCCTTAACGTGCAACCCATTTCGCAACTACTGTACCACACGAGAATTATGAATGGAAGTCCAGACACCCATGACCTCATCCAAAATTTGATCGCATTGAGTGACTATGGTAGCGATACTATTAGTGGCCTGCTTCACTTTGAAAACCCTCTTTTGTCTAAATTTTGGTGGGGTCTCTCGCTGTAATTTCATCTATAATTCAACAATCTGATGCTTGAACTCATCCTGGACCATTTGGAATTTTGTGCGTGAGGCCTTCAACGCAACATCTATTCCTTCTAACTGTTAGTGTCCCGTGATTTGGCTGATTGGCAAGCCAAGTGACAGGGTAACATCAAACTAATCTTTGGAGCCCAAGGATCTAGCCTTCCTGGACTCAGAGAGGGATCTCTCTATTTGTGTAAGGGATATTTGTGTGTTTGCTTCTTGTATTTCTGATTTTAGGCTAGTTATGAAGTAGCTTTTTGGTTTTGTTTTTGGGTTTGTGAGGGATGAACTGATCAAAGACTAAGATAGGTAAAAATATGTTAGATCAACTGGGCTATGGGATCGAAAAGGTCAAGAAAGCTTTCAGATGGTGACATAAGGTTGTGAAGGGCCAATTTGATCAAGGTAAAATGGATCTTAGGTAAAATGGAGTGGGATGGACACTAAATTTGTGAAGAACAAAGGATTTCAAACATAAATAGTTCAATAGTTGACATAAACATGGTAGGGATAACCATTAATCATGAGAAATGTAACTATAAACTGATAAATGCATAGAAATGAACATTCAAGCAATGCATAGAGATATGTGACTCTCTAACATTAGGAAATTGCTATCAGACTTTGGGGAAATAAAATTAAGACAAACAAACAACTCAAATAACTATGAGGAAACACCTAAGCATAGCATTTCAAGCTATCGGGCACTTTGAAGCAAGATTGCATAGTTTTAGGCAAAGCGCAAGATCAGTACAAGACCTCCTTGGTTCAACTAAGACAATCAAAAAATCAAAGAAAGGTTTCAGAGGTGGAGCTATGACTAGCCATGAGTAAGCAGGGCATACCATGAATCATACTTAACATGCATAAAACCATAAATTAAAGAAACAAACAATTTTTTCAGTTATCAAAGAGCAATCAAGGATTCTTTGATATGACTAAGAAGGAAGAAAACATAGAAGCTATAAAGAAACAGGAAATTTGAGGTGCCTCCAAGGGCATGTCTCAAATATATTCTCTACTGTCTTATAGCAAGCAATAACATGGAATATGAATGAAAACTAAGAAGCATAACAGAGAGGGACACTATACCATTTTACCAAGTCAAGGAATCCAACAACAGTCCTCTTTCATCATCCAAAAACATTCAAGAAACTATCCAATGCATGAGACAAATGTTTCTTCCAAGCTTGTATAACGATATATTGCTCTATATCATCAAGTTCAACCTTATTTACAATGAAGTCTGTTGGAATATATAGGCCAAGATGAGGGAAAACCTCCTAGTGCAACTTGCAATCTCATTGGCCCATCAAAAATATCTGATTTTGTCCTTGAGGCTTTGCAAAGCCCAAGGCACAAAATATCTATAGAAATATCCTAAAAATGCTAAAAAAATAAAATATATTGACTTTTCATAACTAACCATTCCCAAAAATAGCTAAACGCACATTAGGAAAAGCCACTTCAGAAAAGTGTATTTTTCACAAAAATACTTAAGAAATATATCAGTAGAAAATCCTCTGTCTTGCAGGAAACTTTTGTAGGCCTTCTTTATGTCAAAACGAGGCTTGTTATGGCTCGTTGGAAAGCCCTAAATTTCTAGTTTCTGAAAATACTTATTTTTTTCAAAACTAATCACTAGAAGTCTGTCAAAGAATGACCTATGTGTAAAAACCCAGAAAATAGACCTTGCTAATAAACAGGGCAGAGTGTGGAAAAAGTGACTTTTTTTCGTCATTTTGGGGGACCAAATAATCTTCAATTGATCTGAAAATCACTGAGTATATGCCCCTAAAATTATGGCAGCCAATTATACCATTTTCATCCTTTGAGGATGTCTCAAACATAAATGGCAATGCCCATGATTTTTAGCCGAAAGCCCAAAAATGAAAAAAAACCAAAACTTGTTGAATTTCGCCCAATTTTGGCAAGCATGACCCTCATGGGTTTTCAGAAACATGCTGAGAATATGAGGCCAAAATTTGGAGATTTGAAGTGTCTTTATTCATTGTTGGTGCCAGGCACCTCTTTTGAGCTTCCTTGAGCTTTTCCTATGTGGCCTTCAATTTCCGTCGGGTGAACTGATTAAGCTTCTTATAGTGCCCATTCATCCTCCTTTGAAGGTCCAAATATCTATTGGCCTTTTCCAACTTCTTCTCCAAGTGATCATTCGCCCTCTCAAGCCATGCTTCTTGATTGTTTTCTATCTCTTAGGTGAACAAAGTAGTGAGAGGAAAAGATTGGAAAATGGCAGCTTCTTCCTCCTTTTGTTTCTCTAAGGCTCTTCTGAGTCCCATGGTCCTTGGCCTCTTTCTTCTTGGCTGATATTCATCTTCGCTATCATTGAACTCACCCATGAGTTCTTCCAAATTAATTTGCACCTTGGAGGCCTCTTTTTGATATTTGATGGCCCGTGTTTCATATACCGCCATGTGGACACTCATCTGTTTGTTTTGTGTTTGCAAAAAGTGAATGAGGTTTCTAGACCTCTCTAGATCTGCCCTCAAATTATGAATTTGTTCTTTTCTATTGATCAAGAGAGACTCTAGGATTCAGGCTTCATTATCGCTATCATCAATTTGGATCTGAATTATGTCAAAGTCCCTCTCCTTCTCATGGTTGCTTTCTTCTTTCTCCTTTCCCTTGCTTTGGGTAGCCTTCTTAGTCTTCCTCCTCTTGGGTAATTCGAAAATGGGTTGCTTGGGCAACTTCCCCATGCCTCAAAGGGCCCTAGTAACATTTGGAGTTATAGTTTGAGGCACTATTTTCTTTGATGTCCAGGGCTTTGTCACTTTTGGAGAAGAAAGCATGGCCCCTTTCCTAGGAGAGGCAGCTAGCACATGCTCTATTTTCTCTTTTCCCTTGCTACTTCCCTCATAATCCTTGCCACTGTTTTTAGTTTCTTCATGAATGCTTTGACTTTCATCTTGCATGTCTTTTTGAGGGCTGCCCTCTTTAATCTTGTCCTTGCTTTCTTTAGGACTTTGAGGCTCTATCTCTTCAATGTTTTGGGCTTCATCTTCATCATTTTTTCTGCTTTGAGGGCTACCAAAATCCTCATCAAATTGTTCAATTTCCTCATCATTTACCTCCTCACTATTTTTCTCTTTTTCATGGCGCTTTTCTTCATCACTGTGCTGCATATCATCACTGTGCTTTTCTTCACTTTACTACCTTTCCTCATTGTGCCGTTCTTCTTCATCATGTTGCTCTTCCTCATCATGATGTTCTTCTTCATCACGCTGCTCTTCATGCTCTTCTTCTTCATTATGATTCTCTTCCTCATCATGCTATTTTTCCTCATCATGTTTCTCTTCTTCACTAATCATGGGAAATTTTAGCTTCTTGGGAATGGGCTTACTTGAAGAAGGCGAAAGATGCTAAATGGAAGTGAAGGAGATGCATGGGATGAAGGAACAGTGGCGAAATCTGGATGTGCAATGAAAGTGTCCCAAGAGATTCCCTTCTTCTCAAGTTGATGAAGAATGACCATCTTGATGAGGGAATGATGGAAAAGGCAAGCTGACTTCTGAGAAGGAGGTTTTTTTTGAACAGTGGAGGCCATCTTTTCAATACTTATATGGAGGAAAAAGAGGAGCTTCAACAATTGGGCTCTTGTGAAGTGCATGAGAAACTGGACATGGTAGGCATAGACCCGGGAAAACCTTCCCTCGCATCTGAAATATTTCATGATTATCTTCATGAGGGGAGCATAACTAGTTCACAGATATGAAAAAGGAAAAATGGATGGACATGTATCCTGATGCTCCGGCTTCAAAAAATGTTTGTACTGTTCTAATTCTAGGTAGCTCTGTTTAAACCACTTTTCCCCTCTATAAGGGATTTTGGTAGCTTTGGTAATGGATCTAGGATAAAACTTGAAATCCAAGCCTACCAACTGAAAGTGTTTCCCTTGCAATCTCAAAGCACATAGATGTATCAAGGGGAGATAGCTTTTCACCTCCTGCACCCTTTGACAAAACTCTAGACATCCAACTTCATGAAAGTTAAACAGGACTAATGGATGAGCATTTACCTTTTCAGTTGAAATAGGTTCAAACCTCCTGTGAGGGCCACTTCGGCTGTCTTGCATGGGAGGAATTTTTCTTTGAATACTCTTTGATGTTTGACCAAGACAAGCTGCTTCAAATGTTTTTGAAATGGTTTCCCAACACCACACTTTGTCCTCCTTATAAGTCACTGTGCCTCTTTGATGCCAATCAAACAAGTACTTGTCAAATGAAAAAAAAAACACCTTGATCACTGTGCTTGGGCAAAGGTATTGAAAAGATGTGTTTGTGGTCTCTTGGTGAAGAAATAACTCTTGTGTTTTGACAAAATCACCTTTCCCTCCAAACACTGTTCTTTTGTTGTTCACTGCTCTTCACAAAGCAAACAGGACACCTTCCAACAGACTTAAAATCCTTTCAACAAACTCTGTTTTGGGAACTCTGGTGGCTGCACAAATTTTGCTAATTCACAATATAGAGAGGACCTTTAAAATGACAAGCCTTCACCTTATAATCATTGTTTTCCCCTTTGATTTTGCAGACAAGGTTTGTTCTTGTTTTAACACTATTAGGAAACCTTCCAGCGATTTAGAGATCTCTACTCAACACAAGAAGAAAAACACCTTCTAGACTGATTTTGGGACCTTAAAACACAAGAAGGCCTTCTTTGGTTTTGACAATAAAATCTATCTTTTAACAATGTCTATCTCTATGTTTTTAAATGGTGAAGTTCTTTCAAAACCACTATTTCTTCTTAGGGAAAAACATAGCAAAACACCCCCTTCAAACTTTGAATTTTACCACGAGGTAATGGAAAATACCTTGAAGATTGTTCATGGGCCTTGATTGATTGTTGGAGGAGCTTTTAGAGCTTTTTGGAATTCAAATGGAGGAGCGGCATGTTAGATGACAGTCGAGTCGACTTCAGGCAGTTGGTGAACATGCGCACATGCGCACCATGAAACTATTGAATTCCTTTTTATTTGCACTCACAAGCGCTCCGCGCAAAACTAAAGGCGCGCAAGTAGGCCTCAAGCGTTGAAAAATATGAAAAAGCTCGAAATCTATTTCTTCTCTAGTGAAAAAGCTGAGGGAGCGTTTGTTTGTGTTTTGAAATTTGCAAATGAGACTTTGCAACGGTCTCCTCCACCTTTTAGAGCCGAACAAGCCAAAAAAAAACCTTTGTAATTACTTTATGAGGGTTTGAATGCCATTTGAAAAAGGTTTTTGCCTTATAAAGACACAAATCACTGTCTTTGTCATTTTATTATTTTTAAAACATCATAAAGGCCCATATTTGATCCAGACTCCTAAAAAATGTTGTGGATGCTACTTTTGAAGATCTTCATAGATATGACCTTTCCCAAAGTAAAGAAAACATCTCAAAAGCTAAAATATCTTTCACTGTTTCTCCTTCTCTGTCTTTTAAAGGAAAAATTTCTCAAAGCCATATCATGGATTGTCGATGCATCCTTACAATGATATTTCTTTTTGACTGTGGGTAAAACCTTTGTTTGAACTTACCAATAGCTTGATTTATATCTGTTGATCAAGGAGAAAGGCCTTTGGAAACTCTTAATGCAATTACATACAACAGCAAGGTTTGTTCATATGTATATAAAGAGGCCTTCATCTGTGACAATGATATGCCTTGTTTCTTTGAGTGTTGTCTCTGAATTTGAAACATTTGTCATACCCTTTCTTCACACAAACTGTCTCTATGTATTTATTTGCAAAAGTCTCTTTCAGAAGCAAGGCTTAGACTATCTTCTTTGTCATTTTGATGAGGTTGTTCTAAGTTTGGGCATTCTAGCCTCAGATTACCCTTTGAAGGAGACCTTTGATAGAAGGAAAACAAAGCTTCTTTGAATACCATAATATCACTGCTTGGCAATCTGCTTAACAACATTTTTCCACTCATAATCATCCAATTGTTTCCCACTGCATTTCAATTCTGTCTTTCAAATAGTGAAACCATGTAAGCACCCCTTGAAATACCACCGTTGTATCATTGGTTTCATCCATTGAAGAAAATGGTGTAACAAGTTTTCAAGCCATTTGAAGCATTGTTATCCTTGTGCTCTTTGAATGAGATTATACCTCTGTTGCTGACCCTCTGCTTGTTAAATGAAGGAGGCCTTAATCATATTTCCAAACCATCTGCTTTTAAATGAAGGAGGTTTATAACAAATGTCCTAACCATCTGCTCATGCTTGGAGGAGGTTTCACACAGTCACCCAACCATCTGCTCATGTTTGGAGGAGGTTTTACAACAAGTGACATTTCATCCCTTTCTCAAACTGTGTCATATTCCCTTGTATTGCCTATCTCTGCTTGGTATATCACAGTAAGTAATAAGGTGCAAATTTAGCAATATGCTATGAGAGGCATTCTCTGAGATATGTATCCTATTGTTAAAATACCCTTATGAATCTTTAGAAACCAGAAGAAACCTGACTTGTATCTGTAGAGTATTACTTGCTAGTCATAAGTCACTAACCTTTTTGACCATGTTTGCAGAAGTTCATTGAATTACCTCTCTGACTAGTACTTTCATCCCATGCTCAAAACAACATGAGAAGCAACTGTCTTCTCATTTTTAGTTTAGTGATGTCTTCTGGAACACTGGTACATTTATGCTTTGAAAAAGACACTGAAACACTATAGATCAATAAAATATTAATTTGGCTTTTGAAACATGCACTGCTGAGACACCAAGACTTGTTAGTGGCACGACCTAAGGGTGTATCAAGCTTTTTTTGTAGAATAGGAAGGCCATCTATGACTGGTTGGTATTAGACAGAGGTTATTTTGGCTTAGGATAGTTTGCCAAGGGAGGATTTCCTAAAGCGCCACTACCTAACTTAGGGGAGATCTTTGAAAGATTTGGAGTATTCTCTTTGGTATGACTAGATCTTAAAATGACATATGACCAGAGGTAGGGTGGCTAACATTCTTATCAACAATTGGTTAATGAATGACCTAGGGATGAGGGTGAATTACAACAGGTGACTTTAGCTTATGACAGCTAATGGACAATCTTATATGATTGAGACTAGATAGGGCTTGACAACTAGGTTTTTTCTCATCATAGGCTGATTTGAAAAGGTAGGAGGACAAAATGTTTAGGGGTGTTTTCTAGCTGACAAATTTGACAAATTAGAGATCAGCTTCTAGAAAACTTGGCTTTAAAAACTATTCATCATCAACAGGTGAAAAATATTGATGACTAACAGTGGCTCCATTTGGGGAGGGCAGCTCCTTTTTAGGAGGTGTCCAGAATTTCAGGTCTCTGTCCTTCGAAGACCAGTGCCTTTATCCATTGGAACAAATTTCTTTCTTCCTTGATGCTATTTCTAAAAATTTATAGCGTGATTAGCATCAAAGTCATTTGTACCTACCCTGCTACATTTCCTAACATTTTTTCTTCTTTCGGGTGCATTTGGATTGGCAACCCTTTGACATAATTTTTTTGAAAAATGACACTATCTAGTTCTACACTTATATTTTCTGGGAGTTCAGATTAAGCTAATGAACTCCTTTGTTTCTCTACCTATGCTGGATCGACTGTCAAGGTTAAGCTGTTTGAAAAGATTTTATTCTCTAATCTAAAACATGAAATTGAAAAATGACTTAAATCAGGATTAGACAGTCTGATTTGTCATGCACTTGTGGCATGAAAGACAAGCTGCACACAAGTATTATTTTTCATAAAATGAAATCTAGAAAATCAGGGCTAGGATACTCATTTTGCTTTTCATCCCTGTTTTCCTCTTTGGTACTGTTTTGAGCATGTGGAACCAGTATCTTTTCCTAATCTATCTTCTTTGACAAGTCAAGCTTACACAATATTGACTATCTTTCCTCTCACTAATTTATCAGCAAATAAATTTAAAACATGTTCAGTTATGATTAGGCTAGATAACTGAACAAGACATTTTGAGCACTAGTAGCAGCATTTAGACTTGCACACTTTTAGAATGACCATTTTTTGAACATGGGGCTTTCTTTCTATTTTTCAAACCGCCCTCTTTTTCTATTTTTCTATTGTTTTTGAATTTTCTGTTTATTTATTTATTTTTCAAACAATGGTATATACAATGATTTAAAATTTTTAAAAGTGGAGCTCTTGAAAAAAATAACGCTTTAATGTCCTACCATTCATAGGACCTCCAAAAGTTTCAGTCCCATCAAGTTCTTGCAAGAAAAAAGCATTGTTTCCGCTAACTGAGCTGATGATGAAAGGCCCCTTCCATAAGTTTTCAAACTTGCTATGTTTACCTTTGTCTTCTCTTCTGGAATCCCATTTCAACACTTTGTCTCCAATCTAAAAATAATTTTCCTTGGTCCTTCTATCAAAAATCTGTGTTATCTTGTCTTGCGCTAACTGAGCCCTTTGGTAGACTTCTTCTCTTGTTTGTTGTAAATGGATAGTCTGATTTACCCTCCTTTGCATGTCATTTTCTTCTATTTGAACTTCTTGCAATAGCTTCATTACTAGAACCCCTAAAGATGTTGGGAAAATGGCATCCATGCCATACACCAGTTGGTAGGGAGACATACCGATTGATTTTTTGGTGGTTAGTCAGTCATCCCATAGTGCATGTACTAGTTTTCCATGCCATGCTTTTTGATTTTGTTCCAGAAGTTTCTTGATGATGTTGAATAGGCTTTTGTTAGAGGACTCAGCTAAACCATTACCTTGAGGGTAATAAGCTGTAGAATGTCCTAATGAAATGTTATATTTGTAACAGAAGTCAACCATTCTTTTGGAGGAAAATGTAGCAGCGTTATCCGTGATAATCTTCCTAGGACAGCCGAATCTAGATAGAATGTTGGTTTCTAGGAACTTAATGATGACTGAATCGGTGGCATTCCTAGAGGGTATCGCTTCTATCCACTTGGTAAATTAATCAGTGGCTATAAGGATCCATTTATGTTGAGCAGATGAAGAAGGGTGAATTTCCCCAATAAAATCTAGACCCCATTGCTGGAAAGGTCCTTCAACTATGATGGGATGTAAGGGCAAAGGTAAAAGCTTTTTCTTGCCATCAAAGATTTGGCACTTATGGCATGTCATGAATATTTTGTGAGTGTCAGGAAATAAGGTAGGCCAATAATAATCAGCTCTAAGGATTTTTTTAGCTGTGGTTTTCCAGTAGAGATGACCTCCGCATTCTCCTTCGTGCATTTCGTGCATAATTTTCTTTGCATCATACTCAAGAAAAAATTTAAGCAACATACCAGTGGGATTTTTCCAATACAAAACTCCATCTATAATGCACAAATTTAAAGATTTTTGTTCAAAGAATCTTGCTTTTTTTTTTATAAAGTTGGAGGAGCATTTAGATAAAATAATACATAAATAATATCTGCATACCAAGGTGAATTTAAAAACACTTGTTCAACATAAGGGGCTGTGCATTCTTCCTGTTCTTCTAAGTTGTCAACAAAATTTATATCTAATGCTTGGAGATTATTTTCAGCCATTAGTCTTGCAAGTCCTTGTACTTTAACCAGTTTGGTGGGTCAAATTTCCAAGTCATATTCTAAGATGATAGCGATCCATTTTCCCCTTTTACCATCGGGATCTTGGTTTAATATGTCTTTGACGATGACATTAGGAACAAAAGAAATAATATGAGAATGCAAGATGTAAACTCGGAAATCTTTCAGTGCTTTTACCAATGCGAATGTCTGTTTTTCCATGATGTTATATTTCAAGGGAAAATCTCTTAGGGATTTTATAAAAGAGGCAATGGGCTATTCTTTCCCTGCTGCGTTCTTTTGTAACAACACAACAGCTATCGTGTTTCCGAGGCAAATGAAAAAATGTAAAAATCTTTGGTGAAATCAGGACTTATCAGTACCAGTGTTTCAGTTAGGGCTTTTTTAACTAATTCAAAATTTTTTTTGGCTTCTGTAGTCCATTTAACCCCGACCTCTTTTTTCAACATGTTTGTGATATCTCTCAAAAGTTCGGCAAGATTTGGGATGAATCTTCTTAAGAAATTTATTTTTCCGATAAAGGATTGTAACTCCTTTATGTTTTTGGGGTGACTTATTTGTAATATGCCTTCAATTCTTTGGGGGTCTATTTTTATTCCCTCTTCTGAAATGATGTGACCTAGGAGTTTTCCTTCTTCAAGACTGAAAAGTGTTTTCTTGGGGTTTAGGGATAAACCATATTTTCTACATTTGTTAAAAAACTTTCTTAAGTGAACCAGGTGCTCTTTATCTGATTTGGAATATACTGTGATATTGTTGAGATATATGACTATGAAATAACCTATGTCTTCTGAGAAGGCTATGTCCATGGCTCTTTGAAATGTGGCACCATCATTCATCAATCCAAAAGGCATTTTAACGTACATGAAAGTGCCCCAAGGTGTGGTGAAATTTGTTTTGTGTTGATCAATGAGGTAAACTAGAACTTGGTTATGAGATCCTTTTAGCACCTACTACCTTTTGAAGTATGTGGTCCATTTTGGGAAACGGATAGTTGTATTTTAAACAAGCTCTATTCAGGTTTCGGAAATCGATACAAAGTCTGATCTCACCAGTTTTTTTTCTAACTGATACTAGATTTGAAACCCACTCAGAGTACTTGAGGGACGCTATTATCCCAGCATCATACATCTTTTTTATTTCCTTTTCAACCAAAGGTAGTAAGACTGGGTTTATTCTTCTTAACTTCTGTTTGAAAGGCTTCTAGTTTTCTTTGAGGGGAATCTTATGTTGAATGATGTGTGTGTCGTATGATTTAGAATCATGGTATCCCCATGCAAACACATCTTTAAATTATTTAAACAACTTGATGTACTTTTGTTTTATGTGAGGAGGGAGGGTTTTGGATATTTTGATCTTTCTTGGTTCTTCCGTGCTTCCTATGTTATATTCTTCTATGTCGACCTCGGTAGGTTCCATTTTTGGCTTTTTGGCCACGTCGTTAAAATCAAACAATTCCTCTAAAGGTGCAAGCCCTCTGGGTATGGTGTCATTTTCACAGTGTAAGACTTCAAGTTATCTTTGGTCTATGTCCTCTCCTATCTCAGTTTTATATGAATGATTTACCAAGTTTACATCTGTCCAATAAGGTAAATTTTTCTCTTGATCTTGATTTTTGCCAGGTTTCTCTTTTTCATTTTCTAAGTTCGTTTTGGTTACTTCAAATTCATTCCTAGATTGTAAAAAATCATCAATTTGATCATCATCTTTGAATATTTTCCAATGGTAAATATTGTCTGGTACTATAGGGCAATGTTTGACCTGAATACTGTATTGCTCGTTTAGACATGGTATTTGGCCATTTCTTGCGGCAAAGGTGAGCTCATTGGCTAGGTTATTTTGAACCCTAGGAATATAAGTGAGTTCATATTTTTCAAATGTTTTGAGGATGTCTAAAGTTGAATTCCTGTATTCTCTTAGTATTTGGTTTTTTTCTGAATATTCACCTTTGATTTGTCTAATTACAAGTTCTGAATCTCCCTAGGCTGATATTTTCTTAACGCCTAAGTCCTTAAGTATGTGCAGGCCAAGGAGAAGGGCCTCATATTCCGCAATGTTATTAGTACATTGGAATTCTAATCTGAAAGAATGACCTTCATTAGTATTGTGTATCCAGATACCGACCCCCAAAACAGTTTTTCCACAAGAACCTTCAAAGCTTACACTCCAAAGAGTCTCTTTTTCATACATGATACTAAGCTATTTTTCAGGTTTCTTAGAGCTTTGGTCATTAGTTTCTTCATTTGGGGATGGGAAGTGTTGTTTTGATGGTTTGAAATCCTCTTCATTTTATTTTATCTACCTATTTATATCAATTTCATTGTATAAGATAAAATAATCTAAATTGGAGTGAATGGAATAAATGGGAGTGTTGTTTGGCCTATCCCGGTTGCTAACCATGTATTTCATGTGAGTTTCTTGGTACAGCCTCCTAGTTTGGTTGAAAATCGGGATGGTAGAGAATGACATATCCATTTGAAGGTTACCTTGTATTTTGGCAGCCCATGATCTTGATAATAGCATTCCATATTTAGGAGGAATATCGGCCACTACTACGTCCATGACTAGGTTTTTTTCTGGTAATTGTGTTAAAGCAAAACCTAGGTTATTTATTAGGCCTAAGCATCTGACCCGACTTGAATCAAATGAGTACAGGTCTTTGTAAGGTTTAGTTACCTCTAGACCCAAATTCTCCATGACTTCTTTAGGCATGAGGTTATGGGAGGCACCAGAATCTAACATGGTGTTATGTAATATCTATCCTAGATGTTCAAACTTACATAGAAAGGGGAAACAGTTCCTTCTTGGTATTCAATTTCTATTTCGGGACCGAATAAACACTCGGGTTTGTCATCAGTCAGATTTAAAGTGTCTGCCTCATTTCCTATGTTAAAAAATTTGAAGATTTGAGATCTATACCTATCTATAGTTATTAATTCAGTAAGGGGTATGGTTATTTTTATTTTGGCAATTTCCCCTTCAAAACTAAATGGCGCTTGTAGTTTGGATAGATTTGTTTCAGTTTTTTCAGCCATGATTTTCTCTATGTTCTTAATTTTCTGACTTTGGTTTGGGATTTTGTTAAACACAACCATCTCAGGAATCTTGGTGGAGGTACTAGGAGAATCTGAGCCAAGACTTGTCTTAATAGCTTTATCTTTGTTTCAGTCAGTTTTCTCGACCATGATTTTGTTGTTATCCACTGATTTTTTAAGGATGTTATCAGGGATTTTAGTAACAACAGTGTCTGAGCTACCTTTCTTGGAGTTGTCTTGTTTTTTTCTACTCCTAAGATCATACTTCCTGTGAGCTTCTATTATGTCATTTTGAAATCTTACAGCAAGATCTTCGGGGTCCTCGTAATTGGTTTCATTTTGATTTGGAGAGAAGAAACCTTGTTATTCTTCTGTGAGGTAAACCTCACTCTTATTATCGGAACCTGTTAGGTTCAAATTACTTTCATCAATGGGTTCTGTATCCCTTTCCTCCTCATCAACACAGTTTTCATTAAAGGATTGCCTAATTTGTTGGTCAGTTTCCCTTGGTTTGTTTTGAGGATGTTCTCTCCTAAAGTTTTGGTTTCAGTTTCTGTTTGGAGGGCTTGGCTGGTTGTCCCTAAGTGGTGTCTTTTCACTCATTTTTTCCCACATTTTCACCATGGATTTAACCAGGCCATCTATTCTAGGATCTAAGGAAGAAACTGAAGGGGTAATTTCATCATGGTATTTGACCTTCCTCTCTGATCTCATCCTAGCTCTCTTTTCAGCTAAGTTGGCTTTTGCATTTATGGCCACTTTTTTCATTTCCTCTAAGGTTGGGGGGTCCTTATCTCTTAGTTGATAAGTCATGTCTGGGTCGAAGCCTTCGGGAAACTTTGCTAAGGCTAAGCCAAGTGGAGGTTTGAAGTGACGCGGGAGGGCGTTATAAACACTATTGAACCTAGTGCAGTATTCCTGGACACTTTCCCCATTTTCCCTTTTTAGATTGTTATACTCCAACAGGATTTGAATGGGATTCTTTCTGATTTCCCACTTATTTATGAAGGTTTGGTAGAGTTCTGGGAGATCATGTATGCTGTTTGGAGTTAATCTCTTAAACCATTTTTTGGGTTCTCTGCCCAGGCTTTGGGTGAACATCCTCATTATTATGGTCTCGTCCTCTATTTCCATGTATTCAAAGGAATCACTAATTCTATCTACATGTTGTTGGGCGGTATTAGCCTCAACTCCGGTAAAGTGCGGTATTTTGGATTGATAGTCATTTTGTAAAGGAGCCAAAGGGTGTGGCAACACTAAGGGTGCATACCAAGCTGCCATGGCAGGAGCTAATGGAGGATTTACAATATGAGGGTTTGTAGGATGAGCTGAAGTGGTTTGAACAGTAGTGGTTTGGATGGGTGTGGCAGATTTACTTGGGCTAGTTACCTGATTTTGAGCAGATCTAGGGTGGTAGGAGCCAAAGTGATGGAGAAGCTAGAAGTCGAGAGGTGTAGTAAGTGAGGCTTCTATACTAGGACTCTGTGGCAGATATAGAGGCTCAAGATCGTCAAAGTTTACTTTACTTTGTGGCTTGCTTCTAAAAAGGGTTTTTGCTGATTTTAAGTCAAATGGGGAATCTTGCAAGGATGTGAGGTTTTTAGGTACTGATCTTGCTTTATGGATGGACCTATCGGTAGCTAAGTTTCCAGTTTCGAAATTTTGCCACAGAATCTTCTCTGGGTTATCTACTATGATAGGGAGATTTGGGTCTAGATGAGATCTGGTATAGATTCTTTGTGAAGCCAGATTTCAAATCCAGAGTTTAGAGAGGATGGTATTTTTGATTTTTTTGGATGGATGGCCTCTTTAGGGGTTTCGCTAATGTGAAGGATGGTCAAAACAAAAATGAGGGCTAGTGGAGTCGCCGGGTGGATTTCTTTGAGATCTATGGTCCACCACCAATACTATCAAAAATGCTTTAAAAAAAAAAAGTCTTCTAGCAAAAATTTGAGGTGAAGACTTGCAAGGAAGAGTGATCACTTGGTTTCAACAGTTTGGTAAGTTGTTTGGACAAGCTAATGGTTCTATTTGCAATTTTATTTCTGTTTATCTCCTATGTTTAGGTGAGGTTTTCTGAATCGCTAAGTTATACTTAGTTTTTCACTGATCACAGAGTTTGCACCATGAATTTTAATTTTTGGAAAGGATGAGTCAACAGAAAGGTATGGTTTATGAATTTTTTGGTTTTTTTATGGAATTTTAGGCCTACTGGAGGCTATTGGAGTCACCAGGTGGAACTTGGTTTTTTTTATAGAGATATATCTATGATCCACCACCAATAACTAGGAAAATCCAATCTAGGGATGCTTTTTGGGGTTTTCTGAGTTTTTATGTGTAGCCTATGAGGTTTGGAAGAGTTTCCTATAACTGAATCATCATTTTGCTAAGATGGTGAAAAAGCTAGCTTCTACTCTTCAAACAACACTTAAGTTTTCTAAGTTTGATTGAGACTTCAGGAGTTACTAAGCAGTACTTAGATTTTCACTAATTCAGAAGGTCCCACCGTGATCGCCATTATGTTAGGGAGCGGTGGGATAAGTCAATTAGATAGTATTTCTAAGGCTGCTAAAATTTTTAGGGAATCTAAGTTTGTTTATCACTCAGGGTCCCACCATGATCGTCATTATGTTAGTGAGCGGTGGGATAAGTCAATCAGATAGTATTCCTAAGGCTGCTGAAATGTTTAGGGAAGTATAAGTTTTTTTATCACTCAGATTCCCACCGTGATCGCCATTATGTTAGTGTGGTGATGAGGTGGCTAAATTGGCAGGTATTCTTGAAGATAAGGGATTTTTGGAGTCCTAACGTGTACTTAGATTGTCACTAACTCATATTCCCACCATGATCTCCATTATGTTAGTGTGGCGATGAGGTGGCTAAATAGTATAGTGCGTTTTAGTTCAAAAAGGGGCTTTCCATGAGTCTTGAAAGGTATTCATATTAAAATGAACTTAGACCCACCGTGATCGTCATTATGTTAGTGTCCCATGATTTGGTTGATTGGTAAGCCAAGTGACAGGGAAACATCAAACCAATCTTTGGAGCCCAAGGATCTAGCCTTCCTGGACTCAGAGAGGGCTCTCTCTATTTATGTAAGGGATATCTGTGTGTTTGCTTCTTGTGTTTCTGATTTTAGGCTAGTTATGAAGTAGATTTTTGGTTTTTTTTTTAGGTTTGTGAGGGATGAACTGATCAAAGACTAATATAGGTAAAAAGATATCAGATCAACTAGGCTGTGGGGTTGAAAAGATTAAGAAAGCTTTCAGATGGTGATACAAGGTTGTGAAGGGCCGATTTGATCAAGGTAAAAAGGATCTTGGGTAAAATGGAGTGGGATGGACACTAAATTTGTGAAGAACAAAGGATTTCAAACATAAATAGTTCAATAGCTGACATAAACATGGTAGGGCTAACCATTAATCATGAGAAATGTAACTATAAACTGATAAATGCATAGAAATGAACATTCAAGAAATGCATAGAGATATATGACTCTCTAACTTTAGGAAATTGCTATCAGACTTTGTGGAAATACAATTAAGACAAACAAACAACTCAAATTACTATGAGGAAATTCCTAAGCATAGTATTTCAAGCTATCGGGCACTTTTAAGCAAGATTGCATAGTTGTAGGCAAAGGGCAAGATCAGTACAAGACCTCCTTGGTTCAACTAAGACAATCAAACAAACAAAGAAAGGTTTCAGAGGTGGAGCTATGACTAGCCATGAGTAAGTAGGGCATACCATGAATCATACTTAGCATGCATAAAACCATAAATGAAACAAGCAAACAATTTCTTTAGTTATCAAAGAGCAATCAAGGATTCTTTGATATGACTAAGAAGGAAGAAAACATAGAAGCTATAAAGAAACAGGAAATTTGAGGTGCCTCCAAGGGCATGTCTCAAATCTATTCTCTACTATTAGTATGAAACTTTCGTCGGAAAAAGACCACTTTAGCTACGCATAAAAAAAATCCCTAACATCAATTATGGCTGCCAATATCTTTAAATCTGCAGTTAGTTGATCCAAATAAAGCTGCACAAATCCAGATCTATGCATAAAAGACATTAAGCAGTGAAAATAAAATGTTGCTCCATGCATCCAATAGATAAGACAAAAGAATATATATTTGAAAAAATTTTTGTATTAAGGGAGCTTTGAGAGGAAAACAAGAAAGGTGTTTCCAATTGCTTAATGGGATGGGTTCTTGAAAGTCCCTCGGCCATTTCGAATCTAAAACTTCTCTCTTTTGTTGGTGTGAAAACCCAGGACAAACATAGAACTCAAAGGGAGCTCACAAAGCACATGATAAAAAATGTGACAATGATAATGGCTCAAAGTCAGACCAAGAGTATAGATCCAGAGTGATCTAATGCAATGAAAGGTGACAAATGAATGGGAAAACTCTTCTATTTATAACAAAATATTAGGGTGGTTTAGAACTTGGTGCATGAATAAAATATTATTAACCAACTTCTAGAACCACCTTTTGGGAATATTTTATTATATTTGTTGGAGGGAAAAGGATTTTGTCTTGGGTAAAATCCTTTATTTGTAAATAATAAATAAATAAATGATTTATTTATTATTTTAAGGAAATAGTGGAAATATAATTAAATAAATAATGATTTATTCAATTATTTATAAATGATTTGGTCAAATTTAACTAGGAATATTATTTAAATAAGGATTAGATAACTTATTCCTAGGGAACAATCAAATAAATAAGGATTTATTTAATTGATTTCCTTGTTTTGGGTTAAATATGACCAGGAATAATAATTAAATTGGTGCTTAACTAATTATTCCTTGAGGAAATATAAACAAATATCGATTTGTTTATTATTTACTTTTGGGGTTTCCTGTTTAGACCATAAACACTTCATAAAGGCGTTTTACTAAGTTTTTTTTTCTGAATTGGACTAATTCTATTAAGAAAAAATATGGTACATAAGAAAGTACATTCAAGAGAAACAAAAACACGGCCAACTGGAAATGATAAAATATCAACTTCGGTCCCCGGAGAGAGAAAGTAGACAAGCAAGGAGCAGCAACAAGCGACTGGAAAGCAGTAAGGAACCGACTCCTACCCAGAATTGGTAGAGTTTACCACTCGAAGTTTCTTCCATTTCTTTTTGTTGAATTTAACCCAACCATCCTGGTGAGTATGTGCTGGGACAATTTGAAGACTGGAGTTCTCCAAAAGAGGGGCCTCCTTATCTGAATCAGAGGAGGCGGACTCATGACTACACTTCTGAGTGACGGTAGTATCAGGGGGATGCTCGGGAGCATCAGTGGACAAGTTCTTAGTCTGAGGAGCAAGATCTGATTCTGCGTCACTCCCATCATCATCAGAGCTCGAGGAAGTAGAATCTGCAGCAGGCGGCGGGGTACAGGGAGTCCATTTTTTGGATTTGGACTTTGTATGGTTTCCTTTAGTCTTTTTTCCTGCTGGAGTGGGGCAGGAGTTCTGCAAATGCCCTGTTTGGTGACAGTGGCGGCAGCGGAATGCAGTGTTCTCGTAGTCTAAGAACTGAGTCCAGACAAAATCGCCGATCTTGAGGATGATTTGATCAGGTAAGCCTTTGTTGATGTCAACCTCCACGCATATTCGGGCATATGTGTAGAGGCCCTGAAGTGCCCTTTCATAATCTACAGTGAGAAAGCATCCCAAGGAATCGCCCATGCGTCTAAACACTTCCAGATGCCAAAGATGGACAGGGAAGTTGGGAAGCCTGACCCAAACAGGAGTTCTGGTGATGGTAGCTGTAGCAGGGTCGAAATCTGGGAACCATGGGGTTAAGAAGAGCCCAGCATTTCCAAAAAACCAGGGACCTTCCTGTAAGGCCTATTCATAATGCTCAGAGTGATCGAACAATACTATGAAAAATCCTCATGAGCAGCAGCTAACCTGGCATTTGCTAGTCCAGTTATCATGGATCCAATCGAAGAGGTCCTTTGTTCGCGGCCAAAGTCCATTAAATCTGTAAATGATGGCTCTATCTAGAAATTTTTGAAGATCTTCTGTGATATCTGGAAGAGAGATTTCAACAGAAGGTACTTCATCCAACTTGTCAACCACAAAAGGTTGGGGTTTGGGGGCTGCAGGGGGTTTGGGGTTCTGAGAAAATACAACATCTTTATAAGAGAAGGTAGGGGCCGAAGAAGACTGTCTAGCAGCACCTCCTCTCAAACGAAGGGTAAACACAATAGAATCATTTATGTCAATGTTGTAAGCAGAAAGGGGGAGAGGATCCTCTAGATGTTTACCTTGGAAAAGAAGTCTCTGGTGAAACGAGGGAATCCTAGTCCGTCGTTCCAGAATAAGCTTAAGATTCTGTATCAGATCTGAAGGAGAAACCCAAAGCAAAATAGTTTTTCCAGAGAGAAGCCAGAGTTGGATCTGAAATTTGCTCGAACATGGATCTAATCCGAAGTCTCTGTGCCACCTAGCGATGGTGATTACTCCTGGGCCAACCCGGCTATCAAGGTCAGTGACATAGCCGCGCCCTTTTTTCTTTGGCACATCCGGCGCAGAAGGGATGTGAACATGGGCGGACAGCTGAGACCCCCAGCAGAAAGCACGATGAATACTGCATCTGAGAAAGGTAAGATGCCCATTTCCCGCAGATGCAAATATCTGTTGCCGTTGGAAGAATACCACCAAAACCGATCCATAACTGTGAGAATGGAAAACAGAGATTCTGCCACGATATGGACGCCTCTCTGTGCCCCGTAATCCTTTTAAATGTTTGTATTCTGCCTCAAACAGTGGCTTGAGGTCTGTGCACACGAGGGGGTATGAGCGATTCGCCACCAAGCAAAGGTAAGCAGGCTCGTATGACCAGTGCGGCGTCTCTGAATCATGGACCGCCGCCGCAAATGACAGAGAAGCCGAGCCTTGTGCCCTAGGGTTTCCACGAACAGAAGCTCCGCGTCCCTCCATATTTTTCCTCTCAGGTGTTTTACTAAGTTATTTCACATAGTGAAAGCAATTTTACTTAGGGTAAAATTGGTCTTACATGGTGTACTTGGGTCCATATAATGATAATAGGTTAGATGACCAAAAAATGGTGTAATAGATTTCCCCCGAGCGTACAAGTGTTAGGAGAAAATCGTATGACCGAAGTACGTTGTAAGAACTCAATCACTAGACATCAAGAGGGAAGTCAGAGAGAGAAATGTAAGGTAGTCTAATGTGCTAAAGGACTAGACCCCAAGGAGACGAGACTTACAGGTGCAACAAGTCTCTAGTTTATGAGATGGTATCTGTGCTAAAGGCGGCGGGGGAGGCATACCTATGCCCACCGAGGCAAAGTACAAAAGAATAGTGTGTTCAATAAACAAGGAACCAAACTATAGAGTACATGCTGGCATAAACATGAGCCAGATAAAAGATATAAAGAGGAATCCCACATACATGTTGTGCCTGGGATAACAGCCAGGACTTATACAATAATATCTGAGTACATGAGATACAAATACAACCCAAATGCCCCCTATAAATGGGGAAGGGCTCGTAAAAACTGACTGATACATGCAAATCAAAGAGGTGCTGCAAGCGGCGAAGGCCAACATCATCAAATGTATGGAGCTGCATTGAAGGCTGTGAGGAAGAGGTCATCCGGGCATGTGGGGGGCTACCTACAGGGCCACCCCCTCATGAGGGTTGAGACATCTCACACACACCCGAGAATCACGGAGAAAAGCTATTGCATCACTGGACCGTCAAGTATACGAATCTCAATCATGCTCAAAGGGGCTGAAGGTGAGAAACAACCAAGTCAAAGGGAAATAAGTAGTCCCTTTTCCTGATTCGGGGCGACGAACAAGAGTGGAAGTTGGAACCAAGGTACACCGCCCTATAGACCTGTTTTCTGGAATGAATGAGTTGATGTTGACAGAAGGAGGTCCGCCATAGGTGAGGAAATAAGGAATCCTCAACTAAGGCACGAGAGAAAATAGTAGACTGACTGACAGACTGACACGAATGATGATGATGAAGTGGGGGGACTGAGTAGAGAATGGACGACTTCCCTTGTTAAAGCATAAAGGAAATGGATGACCTGGCAGTGACTGACACAACATCATGAGGGATAGGGGACAATGGGACTGAAGGCCATAATGTGCGACACAAGAGAGGGACCAAGCAATGAAGGATGGAGGACTATAGCGGGGTACAAAGGGACTCAGGATAAACTCCATGAATGCGATGATGACTCAACTCGGATGCTCTAAACAAGGGCGACTCGATGGTGCTGCCACACAGTAAAGGTCTAATGGAGGACCTTGAAAACATGAGTACAAGATGGTAACTCATGACGAAAATCAACACGAACAAGGACAAGTATGGAGGCAAGGTGGTGCCCCAAGTACAAGTGTTGTAAGTGAGGAAATCTGATTTGGAGGAGAGGTGAAGAGACCCTTCTTGGAAAAAATGTGTCGTGGTGAAGTATCAAGTAACTAAAATGTAACAGGTACCCAAAGCTCATAAACAGGAAAGGTCGCACTTTTTGGAGTCTGTTCTGCGACCTGGGTAGCAGGTACTGGGCACAAAAATGTGACCTGTCCCAGGAAATGATGTGAAAAGTGAGACCTGTCAGAGAAAGGGGGTTTCAGTGTTGTTTTTGGCTGAGATCTGGGATTTGTATGGTTGAGGGGCCTAGGTGCCCCCAAGCATGTTGTGGTCATGCCAAAATGTATTTAGGAAAAGGGGAATCTAAACATATTTTAATGATGTGGTGCGCCATTTGTTTTTGTTATGGTTATGAAGTTTGAGAAAGGGAATGGAGAATTAACAATCTCTTTTGGTATTGCATATATGAATCAAATGGACTTTAAGGTTCTGGGTTGGCATACCTGGTGTCACTGTCTCAAAGAGATGATTTGGAGATAATGAATTGATGCTCTCTTAGAAAAGCTATAGGTTGGTCAACAACAATGTCTAAGAGACCGGGTTGCTGATGTAAGATGAAGGAACGATAAGGGGTATCATCCCTAGAGTCATCTGGAGTGATATGGGACTTTATAGGTTCTTCTAAATGTGGAATAATAATGGTACTAGAGTCGACACGACCAGATACACTAGGAGAGTTGTGGAGAATTGCTTCTCTTGGTCTCTCAAATATGGATGCCCCCTTACCCAAACATGGGGTATCACTATAATGGTCACAAGGTATATGTGATTCAAATGCATGGGTTTGATGTAAGGGGGAATAGATAAATTCAGGGGTGGGGATTTCATCCATAATGTCATCATCGTGATAGAAGATGGGGTGACTGGTGGAATAAAGACCACCTGATGCAGCGAAGCTACTTGACTCATCATCATGAGAAGAGAAGTTCACATGCGCATCGCTACAAGGGGTGATAGAAGAGTAAGAAGATAAAGGATCTACCGATGTTGAGTCTAGGGTGATCGCTGAAGGAAGGTCAAGCGAAAGAACAGGAAAGGATTCAGAGGGAATATTCCCGGAGGGTCTCATGGATGATGATAGGTAGAAGATGGTGGACGAAGGCTCCGTCATCTCAACATCAGGAGGGGGAATGTCAATGGGAGTTGTCATGTCTAGTAGTTCTGCAGAAGCAAAATGCGCAAATAGGGGAGAGGTGGACTCGTTGCGCTTGGCCTCGAATTGGCGGACCGCGGCTAGAGAGGTGCAGAAGTCCTTGAGGCGGGAAAAAAGGTGGGTGTAATGGCCATGGAGATCATACAAAGCACAGGGGTGGTTGGTGTGAATATTCTTGGGGTTCTTGGCCGTGGTCGCGGAAGAAACAAAGGCTTCCAGGACCGTGGACTGAGGGAACGCGACATTAAACATGGGCTTGAGATGAGACAGTTCAGGACAGGTATGGGTGGCATGACCGACAACATCACACAAAGCACACTAGATGGTATGCTTTGGAGGCCGAGGAGGGGCAGGGTTTGTTGGGGCAGCCTTGTCCTTTGATGCCCCCCTGGGAGCTTTGCTATTCTTACCCAAAGCAGTCGCAACAGGAGGCGTTACCTGTTGAGGTGATGGAGGCACAGTTGCAGCGGGAGAAGTCATAAGGATCGGTTGAACTGGGGTCAAAGCAAGATAAGGTTTGGGTTGACCAGGTGGGATAGTGGCTGGAGGGTCAAGGTACCAGACGAGTATGCTTAGGGTTAAATTGGGGAGGGAGAGGGTGGCCATGATGGGAACCGAATAGACTTCGGGAGGGGGAGCAAGCAAAGGTATCTGACCAGCAGGGTAATGGCCAGGAGGGACGGCTCCAAGATGGTTGAGACCTGGTGGAACCGAACCAGGAGGACATAGGAGCTCATGCGTACCAGCTATAGGAGAAGGGCCAGAAGGAAGAGGTCTGGCTGGCTGAGGCAAAGGGCTAGGAGCAGGATGCGGCGGGCGAGGTTAAGGTTGAGGTTGCTGACTAGCCGAAGCAAGCCATTTAAGGTCAGCCCGAGATGATTGCATAATGCAAACATTCGCTAAGTTGGGATCAGAGATATGAGGAGGAGGAATACCAAGGAAAGTTCCAAGCAAGGAGGAGTCTTTATAGACATCGGGGGAGACATTGGTCAAAGAATCGACGGTTTGCTTATTGGCTACAGAAGAGATGGTTGACTCAGGGGAGGTCTGAGATTTATGCTCATGATATGTCAACTGGTCAATGGTGACTATATTTCCATTATGAGGGAAACAAATCTTGCAGTGGACCGCGGATGGGACAGCAAACATGGCATAGGTGTAGCTACGCCCCAAAAGAATGTTATAATCAAGAGGGGCGTCAATGACTTCAACGTCAACTCAAACAGTCTTGCCCGCAAGAGTGATAGGACAATTACGGAATAGGCCAATCGGCTGGGAGGCATGGCCGTCCCATGCACGAAGGGTGATTGTGGAAGGGGCTAGCTCAGGAGATCCGATTTGTTTCCAAACTGAATCAGACATCACACAGGTGGATGCCGCCTCATCAATAATACACCGAGAAATGTGAGCGTTCCGGATTTTGACTGGGATTTGGAAAGCTACGGAAGCAGGAAGGGGAGGATGTTTTGATTGACTGGCGTCGAAAACAGTCAATTGGTCATCAACAGGATCTATAGTGCCCATGGCGGATAGTAGAGCCTTCTTTTGAGAAGGACACGACTGGATGAGTTCCAGTGTTGAAATGGCAGCAGGAGACTGTGCCAAATCATCTACTATGCTATACGAATGAGCAGCTCTACCAGAAGCAGCATTTCGACGTAATGGGCCCTTAGGAATCTTGGTATGAACCTTAACTTTGGGTTGAGGGATATGCAAGGGACCATAAGATGTCGAAAGAGGCTTTGTAGAACCTGAAGAAGGTGACTCGGGGACAGACGGAGCGGGAGGCTTGGAGTACCGACGAGACCGAGTTTGAAGGTTAAGGTCGACAGGTAAAGGTTGATCAGAGTTCATCATGAGAATATGGTAATCGAAGGAACCAGAAGGGGAAGGTTGAGTGGCCGCCTGTCCGTAAGGTGGTTGGGTAGCCACAAATCCCTGCTGTGCATCCACCTGCTCTTGAGGGGGTGGTGACTGTTGTTGTGGGGGTTGAGAAGGAAAGGGAGGTGGAGGTGCTGATGTTGGAGGAGCTAGAGCACCAAGCTGTGGATACAGATAATAAGGGGGTTGGGTAACAGTGTGGTAAGTAGGAGGTTGGGCCAAAATAGGGGGCATGCCGTATCCTAGAGATGTGCTACCAGGAGGGGAAAAAGTGCGGGAGGTGCTGACTCCCCCCTAGGAAAACCATAACCCATGGGAGGTTGGGCGTATGTATGAGGGATAGCTCCAACGATACTGTCGGCGGCATGAGGTGTCCCCGGTGCATGGGCATCGCCGGGTCTGGGGAGATCAGGTATAACAGTATAAACATAACCCGTCTGGGCGTAGATCAGGTCGTATTTTAACGCCATTTGGATATAGCTGAAATATAGCTGGATAAGCAGGAATATAGAAAACGACAGCGGTCGCAAAATAAAACCCGTGTGGAGTCACCAATTGTTAGTATGAATCTTTCGTCGGAAAAATACCACTTTAGATATGCATAAAAAAGAGCCCTAACATCAATTATGGATGCTAATATCTTTAAATCTGCAGTTAGTTGATCCAAATAAAGCTGCACAAATCCAGATCTATGCATAAAAGACATTAAGCAGTGAAAATAAAATGTTGCTCCATGCATCCAATAGATAAGACAAGAAAAATATATTTGAAAGAATTTTTGTATTAAGGGTACCTGGGAAAAACAGAAAAGGTAGTTTCTTAATTCTACTCAGTAGGATAGATTTTGAAGTTCTCATTTAAATCTAAACTTCTCTCTCTCTTTGTTGGGTAGAAAACGGACGAAGAAAATACTGGAACTCAAAAGAGGAAAAATACAAAGCAAATAATGGAGAACGTGACAATGATAATGGCTCAAAGTCAGACCAAGAGTATAGATCCAGAGTGATCTAATGCAAAATGAAAGGTGACAAATGAATGGGAAAACCCTTCTATTTATAAAAAAATATTAGGGCGGTCTAGAACTTGGTGCATGAATAAAATATTATTAACCAAATTCTAGAACCACCTTTTAGGAATATTTTATTATATTTGTTGGAGGGGAAAGGATTTTTGACTTGGGTCAATTCCTTTATTTATAAATAATAAACAAATAAATGATTTATTTATTATTTTAAGGAAATGGTGGAAATATAATTAAACAAATAATTATTTATTTAATTATTTATAAATGATTTAGTCGAATTTAACTAGGAATATTATTTAAATAAGGATTAAATAACTTATTCCTAGGAAATAATCAAATAAATAAGGATTTATTTAATTGATTTCCTTGTTTTGGGTTAAATATGACCGGGAATAATAATTAAATTGATGTTTAACTAATTATTACTTGAGGAAATATAAAAAAATATAGATTTTTTTATTATTTCCTTTTGGGGTTTTCTGTTTAGACCATAAACAACTTAATAAAGGTGTTTTACTAAGTTATTTCACATAGTGAAAGCAATTTTACTTAGGGTAAAATTGGTCTTACATGGTGTACTTGGGTTCATCTAATGATAATAGGTTAGATGACCAAAAAATGGTGTAACATATTTCCCCCCAACGTACGAGTGTTAGGAGAAAATTGTATGACCGAAGTACGTTGTAAGAACTCAATCACTAGACATCAAGAGGGAAGTCAGAGAGAGAAATGTAAGGTAGTCTAATGTGCTAAAGGACTAGACCCTGAGGAGACGAGACTTACAGGTGCAACAAGTCTCTATTTTATGAGATGGTACCTGTGCTAAAGGCGGTAGGGGATGCATACCTATGCCCACCGAGGCAAAGTACAAAATAATAGTGTGTTCAGTAAACAAGGAACTGAACTATAGAGTACATGCTGGCATAAACATGAGCTAGATAAAAGATATAAAGAGGAATCCAACATACAAGTTTTTCCTGGGATAGCAGCCAGGACTTATAAAATAATATCTGAGTACATGAGATACAAATACAACCCAAATGCCCCCTATAAACGGGGAAGGGCTCGAAAAATCTGACTGATACATGCAAATCAAAGAGGTGCTGCAAGCGGCGAAGGCCAACATCATCAAATGTATGGAGCTGCATCGAAGGCTGCGAGGAAGAGGTCATCCGGGCATGTGGGGGGCTACCTACAGGGCCACCCCCTCATGAGGGTTGAGACATCTCACACACACCCGAGAATCATGGAGAACAACTGTTGCATCACTGGACCATCAAGTATACGAATCTCGATCATGCGGAAAGGGGTTGAAGGTGAGAAACAACCAAGTCAAAGGGAAATAAGTAGTCCCTTTGCCTGATCTGGGGCGCTGAACAAGAGTGGAAGTTGGAACCAAGGTACACCATCCTCTAGACCTATCTTCTGGAATGAATGAGTTGATGTCGACAGAAGGAGGTCCGCCATAGGTGAGGCAATAAGGAATCCTCAACTAAGGCACGAGAGAAAATAGTAGAGCGACTGACAGACTGACATGAATGATGATGATGAAGTGGGGGGGACTAAGTAGCGAATGGACGATTTCCCTTGTTAAAACATAAAGGGCATGGATGACCTGGCAACGATGGACACAACATCATGAGGGATAGGGGAAAATGGGACTGAAGGCCATAATGTGCGACACGAGAGAGGGACCAAGCAATGAAGGATGGAGGACTATAGCAGGGTACAAAGGGACTCGGGATAGACTCCATGAATGCGATGATGACTGAACTCAGATGCTCTAAACAAGGGTGACTCGATGGTGCTGCCACATAGTAAAGTTCCAATGGAGGATCCTGAAAACATGAGTACAAGATGGTAACTCATAACGAAAATCAACACGAACAAGGACAAGTATGGAGGCAAGGTGGTGCCCCAAGTACAAGTGTTGTAAGTGAGGAAATATGATTTGGAGGAGAGGTGAAGAGACCCTTCTTGGACAAAATGTGTCCTGGTGAATTATCAAGTAACTAAAATGTAACAGGTACCCATAGCTCATAAACAAGCAAGGTCACACTTTTTGGAGTCTGTTCTGTGACCTGGGTAGCAGGTATTGGGCAGAAAACTGCGACCTGTCCCAAGAAATGGCGTGAAAAGTGAGGCCTGTTAAAGAAAGGGGGTTTCAGTGTTGTTTTTGGCTGAGATCTGGGATTTGTATGGTTGAGGGGCCTAGGTGCCCCCAAGCATGTTGTGGTCATGCCAAAATGTATTTAGGAAAAGTGGAATCTAAACATATTTTAATGATGTGGTGCGCCATTTGTTTTTGTTATGGTTATGAAGTTTGAGAAAGGGAATGGAGAATTACCAATCTCTTTTGGTACTGCATATATGAATCAAATGGAATTTAAGGTTCCGAGTTGGCATACCTAGTGTCACTATCCCAAAGAGAGGATTTTGAGATAGTGAACTGATTCTCTCTTAGAAAAGCTATTGGTTGGTCAACAACAATGTCTAAGAGACTGGGTTGCTGATGTAAGATGAAGGAACAATAAGGGGTATCGTCCCTAGAGTCATCTGGAGTGATATGGGACTCTATAGGTTCTTCTAAATGTGGAAAAATAATTGTACTAGAGTCGACACGACCAGATACACTAGGAGAGTTGTGGAGAATTGCTTCTCTTGGTCTCTCAAATATGGATGCCTCCTTACCCAAACATGGGGTATCACTGTAATGGTCACAAGGTGTATGTGATTCAAATTCATGGGTTTGATGTAATGGGGAATAGATAAATTCAGGGGTGGGGATTTCATCCATAATGTCATCATCGTGATAGAAGATGGGGTGACTGGTGGAAGAAAGACCACCTGATGCGATGAAGCTACCTGACTCATCATCATGAGAAGAGAGGTTCACATGCGCATCGCTACAAGGGGTGACAGAAGAGTAAGAAGATAAAGGATCTATCGATGTTGAGCCTAGGGTGATCGCTGAAGGAAGGTCAAGCGAAACAACAGGGGAGGATTTAGAGGGAATGTTCCTGGAGGGTCTCATTGATGATGATAGGTAGAAGATGGTGGACGAAGGCTCCGTCATCTCGACATCAGGAGGGGGAATGTCAATGGGAGCCATCATGTCTAGTAGTTCTGCAGAAGCAAAATGCGCAAATAGGGGAGAGGTGGACTCGTTGCGCTTGGCCTCAAATTGGCGGACCGCGGCTAGAGAGGTGCAGAAGTCCTTGAGGTGGGAACAAAGGTGGGTGTAATGGCCATGGAGATCACACAAAGCACAGGGGTGGTTGGTGTGAATAGTCTTGGGGTTCTTGGCCACGGTCGCGGAAGAAACAAAGGCTTCCAGGACCGTGTACTCAGGGAACACGACATTAACCATGGGCTTGAGATGAGGCAGTTCAGGACAGGTATGGGTGGCGTGACCGACAACATCACACAAATCACACTAGATGGTATGCTTTGGAGGCCGAGGAGGGGCAGGGTTTGTTGGGGCAGCCTTGTCCTTTGATGCCCCCCTGCGAGCTTTTCCATTCTTACCCGAAGCGGTCGCAACAGGAGGTGGTACCTATTGAGGTGACAGAGGCACAGTTGCAGCTGGAGAAGTAATGGGGACCGGTTGAACTAGGGTCAAAGCAAGATAAGGTTTAGGTTGACCAGGCAGGGTAGTGGCTGGAGGGTTAAGGTACCAGATGGGTATGCTCAGAGTTAAATTGGGGAGGAAGAGGGTGGCCATGATGGGAACCGAATAGAATCTGGGAGGGGGGGCAAGCAAAGGTATCTAACCAGCAGGGTAATGGCCAGGAGGGACGACTCCAAGATGGTTGAGACCTGGTGGAACTGACCCAGGAGGATAGAGGGGCTCATGGGTACCAGCTATAGGAGAAGGGCCAGAAGGAAGAGGTCTAGCTGGCTAAGGTGAAGGTCTAGGAGCAGGATGCGGCGGGCGAGGTTGAGGTTGAGGTTGCTGACTAGCCGAAGCGGGCCATTTAAGGTCAGCCCGAGACGATTGCATCATGCAAACATTTGCTAAGCTGGGATCAGAGATAGGAGGAGGAGGAATACTAGGGAAAGTTCCAAGCAAGGAGGATTCTTTGTAGATGTTGGGGGAGACATTGGTCAAAGAATCGACGGTTTGCTTATTGGCTACAGAAGAGATGGTCGACTCAAGGGAGGTCTGAGATTTTGGCTCATGATATGTCAACTGGTCAATGGTGACTATCTTTCCATTATGAGGGAAAAACATCTTGCGATGGACCGCAGATGGGACTGCAGACATGGCATAGGTGTAGGTATGCCCCAAAAGAATGTTATAATCAAGAGGGGCGTCGATGAATTCAATGTCAATGCAAAGAGTATTTCCCACAAGATTGATAGGAAAATTACGGAATAGGCCAATTGGCTGGGAGTCATGGTCGTCCCATGCACGAAGGGTGATTGTGGAAGGGGACAACTCAGGAGATCCGAGTTGTTTCCAAACCGAAGCAGACATCACACAAGTGGATGCCCCCTCATCAATAATACACCGAGAAACGTGAGTGTTCCAGATTTCGACTGGGATTTGGAAAGCTACGAAAGCAAGAAGGGGATGATGTTCTGATTGACGGGCATTGAAAACAATCAATTGGTCATCAGCAGGATCTACAGCACCCATGGCAGATAGTAGAGACTTCTTTTGAGAAGGACATGACTGGATGAGTTCCAGTGTTGAAATGGTAGCAGGAGACTGCGCCAAATCATATACTATGTTATACGAATGAGCATCTCGACCAGAAGCAGAATTTCGGCGTAATGGGCCCTTAGGAATCCTTGTATGAACCTCAACTTTGGGTTGAGGGATATGCAAGGGACCATTAGATGTCGAAAGAGGCTCTATATAACCTGAAGAAGGTGACTCGGGGATAGACGGAGCGGGAGGCTTGGAGTACTAACAAGACCGAGTTTGAATGTTAAGGTCGACAGGTAAAGGTTAATCAGAGTTCATCATGAGAATCTGGTAATCGAAGGAACTAGAAGGGGAAGGTTGAGTGGCCGCCTGTCCGTAAGGTGGTTGGGTAGCCACAAATCCCTGCTATGCATCTACCTGCTCTTGAGGGGGTGGTGACTGTTGTTGCGGGGGTTGAGAAGGCAAGGGAGGTGGAGGTCTTGATGTTGGAGGAGCTGGAGCACCAAGCTGTGGATACAGATAATAAGGGGGTTGGGTAACAGTGTGGTAAGTAGGAGGTTGGGCCAAAAGAGGGGGCATGCCGTATCCTAAAGATGTGCTACCAGGAGGGGAAAAAATGTGGGAGGTGCTGCCTCCCCCCCAGGAAAACCATAACCCATGGGAGGTTGGGCGTATGTATGAGGGATAGCTCCAACGATACTGTGGGCGGCATGAGGTGCCCCCGGTGCATGGGCATCGCCAGGTCTGAGGAGATAAGGTATAATAGTATAAACATAACCTGTCTAGGCATAGATCAGGTCATATTTTAACGCCATTTGGAGGGTAGCTTCTTCGGTTTGAGGAAAATGCGATGCGACATCTTTCCCGATAGGGGGAAAGAGAGATCTAAGGAACCAATCCATGTAGACACGGTCTTCGAAGGTAGGAGATTAAAATAGGTTCTTTCTTCTCCGCCATTCCTAGACATGATTGGATAGGTGGGTCGCAGATGATTGATGGAAAGAAGTCAAAAGTTCAGTACCAGTGTCATAACGAAGGGGAAGCTGGAAGTAATATAAAAAATCCCGGGCAAGAGTCACAAAGGTGGTATGAGAGGAAGTGGGTTGATCAACGTACCACTTAGAAGCTTTGCCTGTAAGCATGCGTTGGAACAATCTAAGATGGATGGAATCATCAGTAATGGAATGGGATGAACACCACATGTGGAAAGATCGGATATGGTTGGAGGGATCCTCTCCAGCAAGGCCTTCGAACTTGGGAATGTCGGAGGGGAGCCTGGTTGGCATAGTAGGCCAACCAGCATCATGGCGGATAGGATCATTGATCAACTGATTGAAATTGGGGAGACTGAGGCCTGCCATGAAGGGGAGAAAGGGAGAAGTCGAGGTAGTTCCCGTGGTGGTTCCGCTAGTAACAGACCCAGCAGTAGGACTGGGGTTGCTAGCATTAGGACCCAAACTAGACATGGTGAAGGTAATATGGGGAGAACCAGAAGTAGGGGGAGAACCCGAACAATCATAAGAAGAGTCAGAGTGCGGACTTGGGGGAGGACTTACTCGATGAAGACGGGAAGGAGGAAGTCGACCAACCGGAAACTGAGGGTGAAGGCCAAGAAGTCTTCGAGATAAACGCCTTGGATGCGCAATGATGACGGGAAGAAGAAAAATCGACAAGGGCAGGGAGGTGCAAAATCAAGTGAGGTCAATGTCGAAACAAGGGTAGATAGGTGCAGTGTCAATTGATTTTAAAGTCTTTGCCAGGCGGTGTTAACCAGACTCGTCTTCACTTAGGGTCAGTGTGTGGTGTGTGTTGATTTTAATTGATTAAACCCAGACGTTTTGAGAGTAAAAGAAAAATTGTGTTGCGTAACTGAAAATAAATCTGCAAAGAATAGTATATAGTGCTAAAATAACAGAAAATTAATAGCTAACAATGCATCGATCAAACCCAAGAAGGCGGGTCTCTCAAAACTAGTCTGAAAAGAGGGAAAAAATCTAGTCAAAACACGCGAAAAAGAGGCCAATAGATCTAAGGTCGGGAGGGATAGGGATCTAAAGGATAAACCTGCTGGAAAGAGGTGCAGAGAACAGAAAAGAGGCAGAGGCAAGGTTGCTGTAACAAAAGGGAAAATCAGCTAAAGGTAGGAGGGACAAAGAGGTGGCCCTAGAGGTAAACCCAAAAAAAAATATATGAGGTGATTTGAAAGGGATAAGAGCTAATGTAAAGGGATCTGAAGAGGAGGTATCAGATCTGAAAAGAAGAAGGCTGAAACTCTGAAAATTTAGACGTCTGAAACAGCTAAAACTCGCCCACAAAAACGCGAGGGTACTAAAGCCCTAAGGGGCAAGATTCCCACTTAGTTGAGTGAAATAAATCAGAAACAGGTCCAAACGGGTGGAGACAGAGGCTGGAAAACCCTGACAGAAGCTTCAGACAAACCCAGAAAAATTGCTGGAAAATTGTAAAAAAAAGTGCAGGTCGTAGGTTCTGACCTATTTTTAGTCCAGGTCGCAGTTTTTGTGCAGAAAAGTGCGCCCTCCAGTCCAGGTCGCAGTTTTTGGGCCAAGAAGTGCGACCTGCAGATCCGGGTCTCTCAGTGGCAGATTTCGGGAAAAATTGTCGTCTTAGCTGCGACTGATGTCTGTCACCTGAGAAATAGGGCCAAAAACACACAGAAGTTAAAAATTTGATTGTTTGAGGGTTTTAGAGGTGAAAAACACCATAAAAATAGGAAAAACAAAAAACTAAAGAGAAACCCTAGGGTCTGAAATAGCTGGATATGCAGGAATATAGAAAACTACAACGGTCGCAAAATAAAACCCATGTAGAGTCGCCAATTGTTAGTATGAATCTTTCGTCGGAAAAAGACCACTTTAGCTACGCATAACAAATAGCCCTAACATCAATTATGGCTGCCAATATCTTTAAATCTGCAGTTATTTGATCCAAATAAAGTTGCACAAATACAGATCTATGCATAAAAGACATTAAGCAGTGAAAATAAAATGTTGCTCCATGCATCCAATAGATAAGACAAGAAAAATATATTTGAAAGAATTTTTGTATTAAAGGGGCACCTAAAAGGAAAACAAGAAAGGTGTTTCCAATTCTCCTCAATGGGATGGGTTCTTGAAAGTCCTCAGCATTTTAGATCTAAAACTTCTCTCTCTTGTTGGTGTAGAAAACCCAGACAAACATAGAACTCAAAGGGAGCTCACAAAGCACATGATAAGAAATGTGACAATGATAATGGCTCAAATTCAGACCAAGAGTATAGATCCAGAGTGATATAATGCAATTAAATGTGACAAATGAATGGGAAAACCCTTCTATTTATAACAAAATATTAGGGCGGTCTAGAACTTGGTGCATGAATAAAATATTATTAACCAACTTCTAGAACAACCTTTTGGGAATATTTTATTATATTTGTTGGAGGGAAAAGGATTTTGTCTTGGGTAAAATCCTTTATTTGTAAATAATAAATAAATAAATGATTTATTTATTATTTTAAGGAAATGGTGGAAATATAATTAAATAAATAACCTTTTGGGATGAAGGAACAGTGGCGAAATCTGGATGTGCAATGAAAGTGTCCCAAGTGATTCTTTTCTTCTCAAGTTGATGAAGAATGACCATCTTGATGAGGGAATGATGGAAAAGGAAAGCTGAATGGTGAGAAGGAGGTCTTTTTTGAATAGTGGAGGCCATATTTTCAATACTTCCATGGAGGAAAAAGGGTAGGTTCAACAATTGGGCTCTTGTGAAGTGCATGAGCAACCGGACATGGTAGGCATAGACCCGAGAAAACCTTCCCTCGCATGTGAAATATTTCATGATTATCTTCATGAGGGGAGCATAAATAGTTAATAGATATGAAAAAGGAAAAATGGATGGACATGTATTCCGATGCTCCGGCTTCAAAAAGGGTTTGTACTTTTCTGAGTCTAGGTAGCTCTGTTTAAACCAATTTTCCTCGATATAAGGGATTTTGGTAGCTTTGGAAATGGATCTAGGAGAAAAATTGAAATCCAAGCTTGCCAGCTGAAAGTGTTTCCCTTGCAATCTCAAAGCACATAGATGTGTCAAGGGGAGATAGCTTTTCACCTCCTGCACCCTTTGACAAAACTCTAGACATCCAACTTCATGAAAGTTAAATAGGACTAATGGATGAGCATTTACCTCTTCAATTGAAACAGGTTCAAACCTCCTGTGAGGGCCACTTCTGCTGTCTTGCCTGGGAGGAATTTTACTTTGAATACTCTTTGAGTTTTTACCAAGACAAGCTGCTTCAAATGTTTTTGAAATGGTTTCCCAACACCACACCTTATCCTCCTTATAAGTTACTGTGCCTCTTTGATGCCAATCAAACAAGTACTTGTCAAATGAAAACAAAAAACACCTTGATCATTGTGCTTGGGCAAAGGTCTTGAAAAGATGTGTTTGTGGTCTCTTGGTGAAGAAAGAACTCTTGTGTTTTGACAAAAACACCTTTCCCTCCAAACACTGTTCTTTTTTTGTTCACTGATCTTCACAAAGAAAAAAAGACACCTTCCAACATATTTAAAAACCTTTCAACACACTATGTTTTTGGAACTATGGTGGCTGCACAAAGTTTGCTAATTCACAATATAGAGAGGACCTTTAAAATGACAAGCCTTCATCTTATAATTATTTTTTTCCCCTTTGATTTTGCAGACAAGGTTTGTTCTTGTTTTAACACTGTTAGGACACCTTCCAGCAATTTTGAGATCTCTGCTCAACACAGGAAGAAAAACACCTTCTAGACTAATTTTGGGACCTTCAAACACAAGAATGCATTCTTTGGTTTTGACAATAAACTCTATCTTTTACCACTGTCTATCTCTGTGTTTTTAAATGGTGAAGTGCTTTCAAAACCACTATTTCTTCTTAGGGAAAAACATAGAAAAGCACCCCATTCAAACTTTGAATTTTACCATGAGGTAATGGAAAATACCTTGAATATTGTTCACGAGCCTTGGTTGATCATTGGAGGAGCTTTTAGAGCTTTTTGGAAGGCGAATGGAGGAGCGACGTGTTTGAAGCAGACGACGCCGCGCAGTAGATGACAATCGGGTCGGCTTCGGGCAATTGGTGAATGCACGTGTAGGCGCACTACGCAACCGTTGAAATCCTCTTTATTTGTGCTCACAGGCACGTCGCGCAAAACTACAGGCGCGCTGCGCAGGCCTCAAGCGCTGAAAAATATGAAAAAGCTCGAAATCTATTGGTTCTCTAGTGAAAAAGCTAAGGGAGCATTTGTTTTTGTTTTGAAATTTGCAAATGAGACTTTGCAACGGTCTCCTCCACCTTTTAGAGTCGAACAAACCAAAAAAAAACCTTTTTAATTACTTTGTGAGGGTTTGAATTCCGTTTGAAAAAGGTTTTTGCCTTATAAAGACACAAATCATTGTCTTTGTCATTTTATTATTTTTAAAACATCATAAAGGCCCATATTTGATCAGGACTCCTAAATAATGTTGCAGATGCTACTTTTGAAGATCTTCATAGATATGACCTTTCCCAAAGTAAAGAAACCATCTCAAAAGCTAAAATCTCTTTCACTGTTTCTCCATCTCTGTCTTTTAAAGGAAAAACTGCTCAAAGCCATATCATGGATTGTAGATGCATCCTTACAATGATATTTCTTTTTGAATGTGGGTAAAACCTTAATTTGAACTTACCAATGGCTTGATTTATATCTGTGATCAAGGAGAAAGGCCTTTGGAAACTCTTAATGCAATTACATACAACAACAGGGTTTTTTCATATGTATATAAAGAGGTCTTCGTCTGTGACAGTGATATGCCTTGTTTCTTTGAGTTTTGTCTCTGAATTTGAAACATTTGTCATACCCTTTCTTCACACATACTATCTCTGTGTATGTATTTGCAAAAGTCTCTTTCAGAAGCAAGGCTTAGACTATCTTCTTTGTCATTTTGATGAGGTTGTTCTAAGTTTGGGCATTCTAGCCTCATATTACCCTTTGAAGGAGACCTTTGATAGAAGAAAAACAAAGCTTCTTTGAATACCATAATATCACTGCTTGGCAATCTGCTTAACAACATTTTTCCACTCATAATCATCCAATTGTTTCCCACTGCATTTCAATTCTGTCTTTCAAACAGTGAAACCATGTAAGCACCCCTTGAAATACCACTGATGTATCAGTGGTTTCATCCATTGAAGAAAATGGTGTAACAAGTTTTCAAGCCATTTGAAACATTGTTATCCTTGTGCTCTTTGAATGAGATTATACCTCTATTGTTGACCCTCTGCTTGTTAAATGAAGGAGGCCTTAATCATATTTCCAAACCATCTGCTTTTAAATGAAGGAGGCTTATAACAAATTACCTAACCATCTGCTCATGCTTGGAGGAGGTTTCACAAAGTCACCCAACCATCTGCTCATGTTTGGAGGAGGTTTTACACAGTCACCCAACCATCTGCTCATGTTTGGAGGAGGTTTTACAATAAGTGAAATTTCACCCATTTCTCAAACTGTGTCATCTTCCCTTGTAATGCTTATCTCTGCTTGGTATATCACAGTAAGTAATAAGGTGAAAATTTAGCAATATGCTATGAGAGGCATTCTCTGAGATATGTATCCTATTGTTAAAATACCCTTATGAATCTTTAGAAACTAAGAGCAACCTGACTTGTATCTGTAGATTATTACTTGCTAGTCATAAGTCACTAACCTTTTGACTATGTTTGCAGAAGTTCATTGAATTATCTCTCTGACTAGTACTTTCATCCCAGGCTCAAAACAACATGAGAAGCAGTTGTCTTCTCATGTTTAGTTTAATAATTTCTTCTGGAACACTGCTACATTTCTTCTTTGAAAAAGACACTGAAACACTATAGATCAATACAATATGAGTTTGGCTTTTGAAACATGCACTGCTGAGACACCAAGATTTATTAGTGGTGCAACCTAAGGGTGTATCAAGCTTTGTTTGCAGAATAGTAAGGCCATCTATGACTGGTTGGTATTAGACAGAGGTTCTTTTGTCTTGTTAGGTATTTACCGCAGAAGTTAAATATTTACCAAGAGAATAATTAAACATGAAAAGAACCAGCAACAAATCATGAACATAAACACAAATGTTTATCCGGGAAAACCTCAAATCGGGGGAAAATCCCAACCAATGAAATTTCATTAACCATTGGCCAAAACTCTGACCAATCCGGCCAAGTGAGCCTTCACTGCTCACCTCTAGGCCTACATTACAATGAAGTATTCCCAGCCTCTTATAGGCTCCATTACATGTAATACCATGGGCCAAAACCATGGGTGCACAAAACCATGTGCCCCAAAACCACTACTGTTTACCCTAGTCAACATTGACTCTACCCCAAGTCATGTTTACCTAAAAATTCCCCCCTTAAACTTGACTTGGGGATTATTGACTAAATCTAGCCAAACCTGCTAAGTGAGACAACCCCACTCACTCTAGCTCTTCCCCCCTCAAATTTTTACCCAGAGTAATTGTAAACTTGACATCCCCCCTATCACCTAGGTCTAACTCAGAATTTACCCTTGATTACCCAGGGGTACGCATGCCATACCAGGTCTTACAGCAGTATGCCCATTTACATGTAAAAAATTAACTCCATTATAATAATATTTGTTTTGTTTCATTGTTGCTCTTTGTACATATGAAATCAATGTCCATATAAAAAGAACCCATCTATCGGATTACATGGGTCACCAGTCTCTGTAATTTCCAGTCCTCTAGGAGTTCTCTTCAGATACATGGTTCATCAATTAATTAATCCACATGCAAACATCCTCTCATCTCTTAATTTCTCAAACCAACTTCTTATCACTGATAGTCGCCAGATCTGAGCTGTGGCAGCACCATTGTTCTCTTTATCCATTGAGAAACCCTCCATGGAATTCCCCATGGAATCAATCAATTGGATATTTCCTATTTCCTAGAAACACCATGCTTCGTATGGCTAGATCTGCAAAAGGCTGCATTGATTTCTCCATTCACAAGCCAATAAAACCCTTGGCTGCAAAAGCGTCCCTTTGAAGCCAAATATGGCTCCGATACCAGTTGTTAGGTATTTACCGCAAAATTTAAATATTTACCAAGATAATAATTAAACATGAAAAGAACCAGCAACAAATCATGAACATAAACACAAATGTTTATCCGGGAAAATCCCAACCAATGAAATTTCATTAACCATTGGCAAAAACTCTGACCAATCTGGCCAAGTGAGCCTTCACTACTCACCTCTAGGCCTACATTACAATGAAGTCTTCCCATCCTTTTTATAGGCTCCATTACATGCAATACCATGGGCCAAAACCATGGGTGCACAAAACCATGTGCCCCAAAAACCACTACTGTTTACCCTAGTCAACATTGACTCTACCCCGAGTCATGTTTACCTAACATGTCTTAGGATAGTTTGCCAAGGGAGGATTTCCTAAAGCGCCACTACCTAACTTAGGGGAGATCTTTAATAGATTTGAAGTATTCTCTTTGGTATGACCAGATCTTAAGATGACATATGACCAGAGGTAGGGTGGCTAACATTATTATCAAAAGTTGGTTAATGAATGACCTGGGGATGAGGGTGAATGACAGCAGATGACTTTAGCTTATGACAGCTGATGGACAAGCTTATATGACTGAGACTAGATAGGGCTTGACAACTAGTTTTTTCTCATCATAGGCTGATTTGAAAAGGTAGGAGGACAAAATGTTTAGGGGTGTATTCTAGCTGAAAAATTTGAAAAATTGGAGATCAGCTTCTAGAAAACTTGGCTTTAAAAACTAGTCATCATCAATAGGTGAAAAATACTGATGACTAGCACTAACTTCTCTTCTGGGGCATCTATGGCAAGGACTTCTGGTACTTCACTGCAGACATAGTTGATTTTCTCTTCGAGTGCAATGCGTTGAGCCTCGATTGCGTGACATTCTTCCTCTATAGTCTGTTGTTTCTGATATGATTCTGTGGCCTGCTACTGTGATTATACTATAGTGGTGTGTGCATGGGCTTTGCAGAACTGGAGCTCATTCACAATCGTACTATGTAGAAAATGTAATTTTCCTATAGTAAAAATGAACAAATTAATATTAATATATCCACAACCTCGCAGTTGCATGTGCTGGTTGGCTGATTCTACATGGATGGTCGAATTAGGAATTCGAATAAAATGGAAATCTCCAATCTCAGGTAAAAATATATAAAGTTGTTGCGCACTGGCCGTATGCACGCTCGCTTGCAGCTGGCTCACTTGTATAGCGCTCGCCTGAATCAGTCTCGCTTGAAATTGCAATTCCTGGATGCCAACATGCACCACTTCGAGTGCAGTCCTGTACTACGTTTCCATGATTTTCCATCTGTCCTCTATGAATTTTGTGACCGTGGTAGCAATTTGGTTGATGTCATATTTAGTTAATGTCATCTTTTGGAAGTCTGCGCTTCCACCTGTTCTTCTGTTTATTTTGACGCAGCACCATATTTCCCAGGTGTGGTGTCTATTTCTAAGTTAATTGTTTCTCTAGTGGTAGTCGGCGTGGCTTCTTCTTCTATTGTCTTTTCAGTGAGCTACGTACCAGTGCACGGCTTGGTAGGCATCTTAGGAATATATGTCGATGCATCAGGCTCCAACCATGCTCGCAACCACTCTACAATGAAGCACAAAAAATTGTCTTTCATGATGAGATAGGGTAGTTCATACCAAACACCTTCAACTGCGCCCTTCGCGCAGATGTGCATGTCGTGGAAGGTCACCTTAAAATCTGCTATCATTTTGTACTGCTCATACAAGGTCGGAGACAACCTCAGTTTTGATTGTATAGATTGGAATAGTGAGGCGTCGAACATCACACAAAATATTTTATTCTCCATGATGCATGTAGGAATGGAAGAGTTCCACAACGTAGCATACCGTGCGGATTCGTACATCTGCGACTCGATCTCAGGAAACCGCATTTCCTCTGGGGTCTTCCAACCAATAAGGGTGATCAGCAACAAGAGCTAAGCGTAATAGAAATTATTTCCCCCCTCTTGTGCTTCGCACACGTTCTCTAAAAATTATTCACATAAATATTGACACAAGTTATAAATTAATCATTTTTCACACTATCTTATGAGAGAAATTACATGCACAGGAACCTCCTTAGGTCTGCATTTGTGCATCATCTTGTAGGCCAAGATGAGCATCCCAAACTGAACAGTTGGGTCATTGATCTTGCTTACTACAAAGCATATAATATGGTGTGACACTTAGTACTTCTTCTTAATATTGTGGGCCACAAACTTATCTTGTGCCTTTCCTCCAAAGTCTTCCATAGGATGTGCGCCTTCGTCAGGTAGGCTTCTAATCCGATGGATCAGTGCAACATCAATAGGTATGTAATCTCCCAACCATAGTGCTTCATCATGTACTAGCACGAGAAATTGGCACACACAAATATCATTTATCGGGCTACCCCCGAAGTGTGGGAAGTTTAACTTATTCAAAAGCCCTGCTTTGTTCAGGCCTAGCACCCATCATTGCGGCTCAAGGCACACAAGGCCCCACTCATATGGCACATGATATAAATAGCGCTCTGGTGCAAGCTTAGGAAACTTATACATGTCTGCGATGTCCCACTATTCCATCTTCAACTATGAAACTTTGGCAAACATATCGCCTTCAACTGGATATTTTTCAAGAATTAGCGGCATGTTAATACTTAACCGCACCTTGTCCAGATATTTAAGAACTTTGACTAATGCTTTGCGCAGTGCGACATAGGTCGGCATCCACGAGAATGGGACCACTTTGACCACATCCTCCTCCTCCATGATGGTCTCAGGGAGCTCCGACATGGGTCACTTCTGGCTCTTAGCTGTAGTGGAATGCAGCTTTGGAGTCTTCTCCCTAGGGAATTTATGGGTCCTCGACGTGTAACCTTTCTTAGACTTTGTGGGTGCAAGTGTTTCAGCAACCGGCGCAGCAGGATCCATTGGCGTAGTAGGATCCTCTTGAGGGTGCGTAGCTGTCATGATGGGAAGAATTACATAACCCAAACCCCTACGATGCAACTCTTCCTCAAATCCTGGATCCAAACCAAACATAGATAATGGATATTTTGTAGAAATAAAAGAGCTCAGGGTAGACAATTCACATAGAAAGAAAAGGACACTATTGTGACCCCATAGGTCATATGTATAGCTTTGGTGCATCCTCAACGGTCGTTTATGCATTATTGTGTCTCCATAAATGACAAATTAGTCCCAAATATGGAAAAATCCCCTCATTAAATGCAACCTAGACACTCCCTTAAATGGTAATAAAGTTATATTTCTAGATTTACTATTCCAACAACTATATTTTGGCACCACTATGACCTAGTCAACCTCCTAGCCCAGATACCACGCGTGCATCGCACCTTCTTGCACATCTGCCATCCCATCTATGCAGATCCAATACTTCGTCCATATAGTCATTTGGTGCACACAGGGTCATCCTTATATGGCTTCAATCAAATTCCATTGAAATCCCCGGAAAGATATTCTTTGCTCAATGTGGCCTAGGTGCATTTCACCTGTGTCAATGATCTCCTTAACAATATATGGCCCTAGCCAATGCATCTTCAACTTCCCTGGGTGGCACACAAACTTGGTGGCATACAACAAGACCAAATCATATTCCTTAAATACCTTTTTCCTGATGTGTCTATCATGTCATTCCTTTTCACGCGCCTTCTGAACTTTCTGGTGATAATTTGAAATAAAGCGATCTTCTTCAAGTGCTACCAACTATGATAACCATTCTTCCATAGGATCAGCTTCTGCCATATTTTAGAATGCTCAAATGCACATACTGGGGACAATATACTCCATCAGCAACACAACTTCTTTTCCAAATACCATCCTCAATGGTGTCTTACTAGTCAACTTTTTACATGTGGTCTGATATGCCCAGAGAATTTAGGGTAGCACTCATTTCAATCATTTTGGTTAGAATTTCACACCTTGGTAAGTGCATTCTCCAATATTTTGTTGAAATATTCTACCGCACCATTCCCCTCTGGGTTATAGGGAGTGCGCTTATGATAATGCATCATGAATTCATCTCTCAATGCTTCAATGGTTTCATTTACAAAGTGCATACCTTGATCACTAATCAGAATCTTAGGACATCCAAAGCAAGTCACAATATTTTCAATATGAACTGTGTGGTTGTATCTGCAGTACAATCCTTCATAGGCTTAGCTTCAGCCCATCTGGTTACATAGTCCTCATATTGATTATGTAACGTTAACCACTCTTCTTACAGGGAGGGTTAATAGGTCTGAAAAATTATATGACCCATTTCTCAAATGCTTGAAGTTCCATATGTGGATGCAGGGGAATCTCATCTCTGCGTGATGGCTTTTTGGTCCTCTAGCATACATTACATGCATGAAAGTTTTGCATAGGCATCATTGTGCAGTGTGGGCCACCATAACCCAGCTCACAATATATTTTCTGCGGTTTCCTTACTTGCATAATGACCACCGAAACCCTTCCACAAGCTTCATATAAGATTGCACGCATTTCATATTCCAAAACATATCTTCGCAGAACTTCATCTATACCCATCTTGTACAACTAGCCTGGAATAATAGTGAAGTTTTTTGCGCAAGCCACGAGATGTTTTTTCTGTTGTACGGTATATTCTTCAAGCGTGCGTCCAGTATTCAGGAATTGAATAATATCATGGAAATTCTCATCAACTACCTTGATCTCAAACAAATGTGCATCTAGTAATCCATCCTCCAAGTTCATAGGTTCTTCACCAGTCTCAATGCACGACAGATGGTCTGGCTCAGCAGTTAACCATCTTGGTTTCACAATGATCTCAAATTCATGCTCCTGGAATAGTAACAACCACCTCTAGATCTCCCCCCCCCAACACAGGCTTATTGACTAGGTATTTTAAATCAGAATGATCTGTAAACATCTTGAAATGTCCTCCTAACAGGTAGTGGTGGAATTTCTGCAATGCATACACCATCGCTAATCCTTCTCTTTCTATGGTTGAATAATTATGTTTTGTGCTTGAGATTTTTCAAATAGCATATGAAATAGAGCGATCAATATCTCCAGCTCGTGGATGTGCTAAAATAGCTCCGAGCGCGATACTGGAGGAATGAACATGTACATGAAACACCTTTGACCAATTCGGAAAGACTAGTATGGGTGCAATGACCATATTTTCCTTCATAAATTAAAAAGTATTCTGACATTCCTCATCCCAGCAAAATTTTGCATCTTTATTGATCACTTTCTATGAGCATAGTTATCAGCGCATAACCCCAAATGAATTTTTGATAATATCTAGTGTGCCCTAATGTTGAGCGCAATTGTTTTACATTCTCATGTATATCCAGATTAACTATTACTTCGATCTTCATAGGATCTACCATCAACCCTTCCTGACGGACAATGTGTCCCAGAAAAATCCCGAATGACACACATAATATACATATCAGTGAAATATGATACTTCCTATAGGTGTCTAGCATTAAGCACAGATTGGATACATGCTTTTTCAACAACCGAAACACAGTCCAATCATCAAAATATATCTCCAGGAACTTATGGATGAACTGTTTGAAAGTAGCTAATACTACACGCGAAAAGATGGAAGGTGCATTCTTCAATTTAAAGGGCATGACTGTATACTTGAAGGATCCCCATTCTGTCACAAAGGTAGTCTTACTATGATCTTCTGGCGCAATCTTAATCTAATGATACCCTGAAAAACCATCCATGAATTAGTACGCTTATTTTCCTCCAACATTTTCTAGGATCTCGTTAGAGAATGGAGTTCGGAATGGATCATGCACACAGGCATCATTCAACTTGCGCAAATATACATAGAGCTTGATTTCTCCTTTTTTCCTCTTGTCTTGCACTACCATGGGACTCACCTAATCAGATTATTTTAGTGGCTCTATGATGCTCGCAACAATCATCTTATCCAACTCTTCCTTTACCTTTTTCTTATATTTTGGATTCAACTTGTATGGGCATTGCTTCACCAGGTGTACATCAAGTTTCAAAGTGATCTTCATAACTCCAAGTTCTCCAATTATTATTTTCAACCCTGAGGAATTTGTAGGGAATAAGTCTTGATATTCTGTCAGTAGCTCAGCAACTTTTCTTACTGTGTCATCATCCCAATAGTCTCCAATATTTTCCAACTTTGGTTGCTCTACAAACCCAATATTCACCTGTGAAATCTTTAGAGGTTTTGTCACATCTAGTGAAGTGATCAAAGGCCCAGTAGCTACGTGTTGACCTTCATATTCAGGAATAATAATATTCCTTGGATCATCTTAATTCTCTTCAAACGTCATATTTATGCAATTCATAATATCCTACATTTTTGCATCCCATGCAGGTGAAGCACATTCTATCGTTGGCTTCATGTTATCAAATTAGAGAAATTTCTAGCAAAACAATCATGCAGAATGGAAAATTTTTTAGACTTATGTATAATAGCTGAAATGGGGGCAAATAAAGAATCTTGACAAATAAAGAATACAAATTTTAGAGCTGACATGCTATGGAAAAAATTCCCAGGCCTAGAAGGCTCTTATACCGCTTTTAAATAAACACATGGAATTATAGACATAACGAATAAATAATTGAATTCATTTTATTAACAAATATATATATTTTTATACATTTCCTAATGACCCTTGATTTTAATATTCTAAGTGTTCTCTTGGACTCTAATGACTCTTCATATTCCAAATCGTAACACTTATTAGATTAGGTGTCCAACAAAAATGAAAATATCTCTTTCAAGCATGGCGAGAATATTGAATCTTTTGAAATATAGATGGCATAAATATAATTGAATTTTAATATCACTATGAGCAAATTTGAACACACCACGTAAATGATGGTTACATCTATGACTAGTGATATTAAAAACTAGTAATGACAAAAAATAAAATGTTGAAACCTATTATGGAAAAATTCAAATATCAAGAGAACACCAAACCATTTTGAAATAAGTTGTTTCCCATGGAAAAATTAATCCATGGTTCCTATGTGGGTAGAGATTAAGGAAAGGAACAATATGATGGCATCTACAAAACTATGTTACTTGGTAACTTCCATTGGCACATTGAGCAATCTTTGGAGAAAATGAATCAAATTTTAAACAAATCCAATTTGAGTATTACTCCAACATCATTAATAGCTAATATGACCTATATCTAGCATAAAAACATAGTAAAATAATTGGATTAGTAACACAATATGAGAATATTTTATAATCTATGCAAACTAAACATGTCCTAAATCCTTATTTTGGGCTTGGAAATAGTCTTAGATGGCATATATAAATTGTTGGATATTTAATCATATGAGATAGATCCAATCATATATCAAGGAGTTTTAAGAACTTATGCTATAAATAAAATATATCAAAAAGTTTTAAAACCTTGTGTTGGAAATCAAAGACTAGGCTTATCCATTTTTCATTTTATGAATGGACTTCAGCCTTGGGGGAAATAAACAAGTTATTAAAGTATAAGCTTGTGGAAAAATGTGGTCTAAGTGATAATGAAGATATGATGAGGATGCTTCATGTGAGAAAAAAATTTCAAAAAAATAAGGTAGCTTTAAGAGCCATAGCTTTAAGAATGTGCTCCCTTTTCTTCCAAGGCCTACCTAGAAGTGAATCTGTACACTTGGTGGAAGTTGAATTTCATTCTTGACTGTGCCAGTGCATGCACAGGTGCATAAGATTTCTATCATTAAAACCATTTACACTTTTTTCACCATCATCTTTGTGTGAGAACCCCGTAGCCATTAACATAAAGTCATATATATATATATATATATATATATACTTAGCAGATATATATAGTCAAGAAAATGACAAGTTAGGAGACCAAAAAATATTACTACATGGATAAAAAATGGTTGAGAGAGTGAAGAAGAAGATTCAACTAGCTGTAATGCATATGTGGAAAACCTATTTATAATCCGTGTTAGAATGAGTGATGAAGAAGGAATACTGATCAAATAAAACAACCAACCATTTTATAATTTTTAGCCATGTTATGCTAAATTTGGATATTATTCAAACATCTCTTTGAAGATTGAATAAAGACACTAGTGATATAAATTATGGAACATAAAGAATACAAATGAAGGGTCCTAAAATTTTATTTCAAGCAAACAAGAAAAACAAACAGTATCATGTTGGCTCATTAAGTGTTTATATGTGAATAAATTCAAGTGAGATTTTGAATATACCACATGTGAATGAAGGCTGTAGGAGTCTTTTTCAAAAAATGGATGAGTTAAATAGAGCTAAAGGAATACAGAGTTGTGCCATGAATATCCACATGGTTATGGATAGCAAGAAACTCATTTTTTCAAAGATAAATATAGTATGGTTGTTTATTTCAAATTGAATACCTAATAAGATCCATGGCCTTGGCTTATAGGTTATCAATAATTCAGAAGAATGAAAACCAATTATTCAATTTAACTATCACCAAATATCAAATTTGTATATTTTCTAATAGAACAATAAAATGATTTAAAAATATAAAAAATGTTGGTTGTTTTTTATATCTTATATCTCTCCTAGAGTCATACTTAAATGATTCAAGTTCACTATGAAATGATTCAATTTCACATTGGAAAACATTGACAAAGATGACTAGAACAATTTTTGTTGAGATATCCAAAGAGCATATAACCACTTAGGAACACATGGGTCTAGATGGATGAAATGGCAAGACTACTTTGGATAGCTCAAGACAAGTTGGAGAAAGAGACTACCATGGCAAGCTCAAGACAACCTGGATGTTGGGAAAAATACTGAGAGGGGGGGGGGGGGGGTGAATCAGTATTTAGGACTTACTCAAAATTTTTTACTTTTCCATTCACTAAAACCCATACGCTACTTCACTGAGCCCAGCTCACGTATACACGCGAATATCCTTCATAAAACTCACGTATCCACAGAGATCTTATTATGCATTTATTTCTTTACTTAGGTCTATGCATCATTCATTCATCGGATGTTTAGTTAACAGTAAGCATGTGCAGTAATAACAGAATAAACCATCACACATAAGCAACAAACATGAACACCAATATTTTAGGTGGAAACCCAAGTCGGGAGAAAACCATCGATGTCGTTGTCTCAGCCTTCAATATTTTATTATAGAGAAAACATCTTACAACCATGTACTGGCGCAGACTCATACCAACACGCAGGCACCCACCTACAGAAGGCTACAACCTTCTCTCGTTTACCAGACTCTCCTGGAAAGGAGCTACAACCCCTTGCTCTCGTTTACCAGCCTCTCCTGGAAGGGAGCTACGACCCCTTGCTCTCGTTTACCAGCCTCTCCTGGAAGGGAGCTACAACCCCCTGCTCTCGTTTACCAGCCTCACCTGGAAGGGAGCTACGACCCCCTGACTGAAGGCTACAACCCTCAGCACCACCATGGACCACGTTTCATCAATTTTCATACTGGATCCAATAGCTTCAATAGATCACAACTTGCAGGCCACTTTTCATCATATTTTCAGACTAGACCCACTCCACACATTTAAGCTCAATCACACATCAAACTGAAACTTATACCCTTATCAATTCATTTAATGAATCATCAACCAATCAATCAACAACTTGATCTTTTCTCAACATAGTCAGCAACATAATCAATATTCAAAAAACCCAGAACCGTATGAATACATCATATACAGATAGCAGTAATACAGTAGAACAGATCAGACATTTCATACCACATACTTCAGCAAACCCTAGTTTTCATACGCGCTTTCCTTTCAATGATCCTACGTATATACGCGCTTTCATGAATACCAACCTGCGTATACATCTGCACACATTTCAGAGCTGATTTCAATTCCCGTATGTGCTTTCGCTGAATACAAGCTGCATATATACGCGCTTTCTCCTCAACGAACCTGCGTATAGATCTTCAGACATTTTAGGGAAATACATCTTCTCCAGAACAGATAAACAGCTCAGATCTTCATTCTTTACTTCAACAAAGATTTTCTAGATCACAAATCAAATCATTCCATAAACAGATCCAGATGATACGTATACATTTCAGATCTAGAGATCCCTCTTCATCACTTTCTTCATAGGTGCATCATAGATTCATATCTATCATCAAACTATTACCCTTTCCATTCAGACATATGTCAGAGTGAAGTATACATTCAAACCCAGACTCATGCACACACTTTTCACAATGATTTTCTTCTCCTTATATAGATTTAGCCTTTGTCAATACCATGAGCCAAAACCACATCACTTCCGATGGTATTCCTGGAGGGGATCAAATAGACAATCCAGCGCTCAATACAATGGGTCAATACCATGGTAAGAACCCCTGGATTTATAACTTTAGAGCGGAATTAGGCATACGCGACTTAGCACGTACTTTTCTGCGTACATACGCTACTTCGCCTAACCAAACCCGCGTGTGCATAGTGACATGTCTTATTCATCATTGCTCTGGCCCTTTCTGAAGTTCCTTTCTTCTGTTCTCCTTAGCTGATATGTAGATACATCATCTGTACATATTTGAAACATAGGTTGCAACTCGTCAAGTCATTTTCCATCAAGAACAACTTCATCAAACAGGTTGCTATCCAAAGACAACTTCATCACATCATATAGCCAATTCTCATCTCATCAAGTAGATTACCATCAAAGACAACACATGCCAACAATCTTCGCATCAGATTTACATCATTAATAAACTCATCAAGCATCAAGAACAACTTCATCAAGTAGGTTGCCATCATCTTCATCAAGTGGGTTGCCATCAAGGACAACACTTTGCATCATATTGCCAACACTGGAGAACAAAACTACATGGGCACCAATGACCTATTTGTCAGGGATGTTTAGGAAGGATTCTGAGCACACATAGAATTACATAGAATGCTTTGGTATAGGACATGAGGCAAGAAGACAAGAGTTGAGTAATATAATTGTTATGTAATATTTTTCCAAGCTCAAGGATTAGGTAGAGCAACAAAATTATTTCAGCTAACTAACAATAAGATGGAAGTAAGCCCTATAGGGGGAAGGCCTAGTGATGCTACATTGATTGGCTTGTACAAGGTTGTTGGATAGTTTTAAGAGGCTCTTGGGTGTAGCCCATTTACATGTTTTGTGAATTATGGATGTTTTATGTGTTTTGAATTTTATTTTTCAATTAATCTATATTATTAACTTGTGAAATTGGTCAAGTTTTGTATTGAAAAATGTTTTAGAGGTACAATTGAATGTATGTGCAATATTATTTATTTGATGAACTAAGTCGGTTAAGCACGTAAAGGCATATAACGTCTTCTAGTCTAAGTGATATAACCCTTATTTGAAGAAGGATATCCTAATTGATCTACCATTTAATCCCAATACCACCCATTTAATCACATATATTATTATCCAAAAATGATAACACATACCTAGTAATTTGCCCACTTTCTTTCTAGCCATGTTACATTTGTGGGCATCAATTTTGTGGAATAAGAATACTTGCAATGCACATAAATTGTGTTGAAGGTAGATAAATAATCAATAAAATAATAAAATAAATTAAGAAAATTTTTTATGAATAAATAAAAATTAGAAATATTTAATCACATGAATACTTTAATGAGCTCATCCTGGTTTCAAAAATAATATATTGGAGTAGTCTAATCTTGGAGAAAATGTTCCTTGATTTGGTGGAGAAACAACAAAGTCAATATTGACCGTATTGTTCATATGTTGGAGTGAGGGAGGTTTTCTCTAACACTTTCCAAATCCTAAATCATTCTCTACTGAACAGGGCCAACCATGCATATGAAGGTGGAAGCTTTTATTTCACTTGAACCCCCCCACATCACTCTCAATTCCCCAGTACCAAATCTAACTACTAGAAAATAGTTGAAATCAACAGATTAAATTTAAAAACCCTAAATATTTTATACAAACCCCTGTTATCTATTCACCTACACCTTGTACCTTCAAAATGGAAGAACATGCATAGGGAATCTCCATATTTCCTTTGTTGTCCTCTTACTGACAAATATGCCATTTAGCCATTGTAGCATCTCCATAATGCATTAGTGATTCCTATTTTTTTTTAAATGAAAATTTTTAATAAAACATGGAATTGATCTCTAAAACATTAAAAAGGAAATAATTACCACAATATCAAAACAGAAAAGTGGAATTCTACAAATACTTCTCAAACAAAGCATCGGTATTAGTAAATATCGACAATATTTCCTCGCATCTTCACCAGTAGCATTTGGGGCATATATGATGGTTGAATGTCATATTTGTTGTTATCACTCTAATAATTCCCAAAGTTGTGATATTTTTGAGTTTATATTTTTAAGAACATTAGAGGTAACCACAGACCTACTTTCAAGCTTTAGGATCTAGCCTTCCTAAGGCTCAGAGAGGGCTCTCTCTATAAGATTTAACTTTGTTTTAATATATGATCTTAGGCTAGTTATATAGGACAATTTGGTTTTGTTATTTGGTTTGGTTTGGTGGGAAAATTCACTTATTTAGATGGATAGTGATAGATATGTTTTTCCATTGGGAAAATGGAGTCAATGTGTCAAGAAGATAGGTCAGGATCAAGGTATAAAGTCAAATATTTTCAGGGAAAGGTAGCAGAGTCACTCAAGATATTTGAGGTTGATTGGTGAAGTGGTTTAATCGGGATAAAGAGCAATCAAGGATTCTTTATAATATCCCAAAATGGGGATGCAGTAATACATAAACATAATTCTGGAAATAGCAGTGAATAACATCATAAAAAAATGTATGGAAACCATGGAGCCATTTTACTATGTAAATTAGCAGCAAATAAGTGTAATACAACTCAAATAATCAAGGAAAACAAGCCTCCCATCAATACATATGCCAAAAGAGAGATGCTGCTATATTGTAGAATGTTCATGAACATGTACAATGCAGTCATAGATGGTACACTACTACATGGAGATATGAAATAACACAAATCTGCAAATAGATGGCTCATACAAAATTGGGAGTGAAGATCTAAGCTCCCAAACACAATTTCAAGACAATACTGGAAGGATTGGTTGAAATATGAAAAATGGAAAAAATGTCAGAGTTGCAGTTCTAGGACTGAGTAGTAGCTGCAACTCAAGAAATGGATGGAGATGGATCAAGATTCTGCACCAGATAAATATACCTCCTCCAATGAATCTTCCAAGTGAAAGGTTGATCCTAACACTGAAGATCTCACCCTCCAACAATCACTGCAAACCCTCACTGCAAATACTCATTAAAAATAACGCAGTCACTAAGGGATACTACGCTATAGGTGAAATAAAATGGATTTTCCAAGTGCCAAGATCTGAAATATGCTCCAAGGTCTTCCTTACTGATCTCCCAAAGGAAGGAAGGCTTCCTCCTCTGAAAAACAAGCTCTGGAAGTGGTGTTGTGAAACCTCCACTGCAACACCCTGCAACATAACATTATACTTCAGCAGAAATAACGTTCTAGCTGAAGGAGGTGGCTTTGCCTTAAGCTTGAATGTGGAGAAATTAAGTATAGGATCCTTCAAGAGGCCTCTCTTGAAAGGAGAAGGAATTCCTAAATAGGAATGCCTTGTGCTAAGCAGCACAACAACTCTACTAAACAACAAGAGAATGCACAATAGTCTAACCAGACCATAAAATCAATAATCCATTTCATGTCTTGCTATGGCTGCCTTGCCCTCCTTTTATACAAGTGGAATCCTTCTCATCTTGGGTCCACCAAGGAATCTTCCTCCCACTATCTCTGTGCTATCTCCAAGGATGGTCTCCACCTCCTATCCCAGCGATGTTGACTTGGTCAAACTTGACCTTGTCCACATGCAATTGTCCTCTTTCACACATGAGGGTGTGAAATCCAACACCTATGATGATCCCTTTTCACACTATGAGGGATTTTATTCTTATTTTTGAAATTTTTGGGCCTCCTTACCCATTTATTCATCTGCTAGGTGATAAAAACAAAAATCAATATTCCAATTAGCTGCATGTTAAATTTGGAATATTACAGTCCTCCCCTCCCAAATGTTGCTTGTCCTCAAGCAACTGCAAGGATAGAACTAAAGAGCCTCCTCTTCTCCCCCTGTAGCATCCTCATATGATAACATCCTCCAAGGATTAGGATGTTGTCTCATCAATACATATTCAAGTTTCCCTTCCCAAGTATGCAAGCTATCTTTTGGTGAGAATCCAAAATAGCTATCATCGTGTAAAAGTAAAATATCCATGGAGGCAACAATATGTTTTCTAAAGGTCTTATTGAGGCATGAGGTCTGATATACATTGGGATCTACCATCCCCATATGAATCTCCCATCCCCAAGCTATCATTCATACAAAATGAGTTACCTCCCAACATGGCAACTCCTGAAAATTCTCCTCCACCTTTGGCTCCTACAAAGTAGGTGGGCTAAAAATCTGAACATGATAAAAAAAGTAGCCTACCCCACACTTTCCTCCTCTCCACTTATGATAAGTGTAGAGTATTTTCTGATCTTGAGTTGCAATAATATTTCCCTCAAGTGGCAAGATGAAGACTAGACCTCCAAAGATCCCCTCTCCAACGTTTTGAATCAAGCTGGCCCAACCCATACCATATATGATGAATAGGACTTGATCATCAAATGGAATCCAATCAATCATATGGCCCACCTAAAAAAGGAACAAATGTTTTATTATAGTGGCCATATCATCTCCCATGCTCCCATTAGAACATGTAATGCAAAAAAGTGTGGGAATCCTCTTCCCCAAAGGACACACCCAACCAATGTGGTTGTCCCCCAATCATGCTCCTAATAAAAATAAGAACAACATCAACAAATGAAATCATGATTAGCATCAATATGAGGGAAATACTGAAGGTTTCATGTGGTGTTGGAAGGTACCAACAGTTTCCCAAGTGGTCACAACACAGATTTCTTAAGTGATGTTTCAGAAAATAATATGGAAAGTTGTTTCTCGATACATGGCTAACTATGTATGTCATCACATCTACTAATGAATAGTAAATGGTTGGTTACATTAACTGAACATACATGAAATGATAAAACACTTGCCCAAGGCCACTGTTGGCTCGAGGGGTCCTAACCCAGGTTCGGAGGTTAAGGTTTGCCAACAAACCCCTATACTACTGGCCCTTTCGGAAGTGGCCTGCGCAAAGTCTCACCTGAAGTAGTATGGGAGGGTGTTAGAACCAGGTTTTCACACCTTGGGAGAGGGCAGGTAACTCAAGCAGAGCTACGTTCAATTGGAAAATTATCAAATAACATATTACAGAACCCAGATCTGTCATCTCCTTTGCATCCACATGCGCAATATCATATATAATCACAATTAATCACAGATATAGGAAAATAAGGCAACTATCGCAGCTATCCTTGCATCAAGTCTAATAAATAGATTCAGATCAATGGTCAATTCAACATAAACACATAGCATAGTTACTTGCGGAGTTCAATATAGAATTATGCATACCATAATAGATCTAGATTGCAATATAAACATGTAACACCAGTATTTGCGTAGCTTAAATCATTGACACGGAGCATACATAAACAGATATCACAGATCCAATAGATTCAAAGATTTCAATAGCCTTCTGCATTCATTAATCCTTCAGTTCCTTTTACAATACCCAAAAACCCAACCTACGCACACAGCAGGACTGAGCAGCTCCGCGCACACAGCCAGCAGGAGTCCTTTCCCCAAAAACCCAAACAGATCTACTAATTTGCAATTCGCACTAATCTTAATCCAAGTCTGTCTTACAACTCAAAAAGGTTCAACTACTTATACTATTTTAGCCTACGCATCCAATGGTCCACAAACCGTGGTTTGCGGACTCTTGGTCTACCCTTGACCCACTTACAATGCATTAGGGGCTTTGAACCACCCCAAAACCCCTGCATTAGACTAAATATAATAAAAAATATACAAAATGGACCAGTTTCGCAACTCTTGTAGGAGACCCTATTCCAACAATCCCCCAACACAATCTTCTAACTCGTCCCGAGTCATTGTGGTAGTGGGGTCTCCACCTGCGCTAGTATGGCTACTCCGGCCATAAATTCATTTGATATGATACGGTTTGAGTCAACTACCATTGATGTATTCGGGGAGTATATCTCCGCGCAGGGTAGCAAGCCTAACCGCTCTACCATCCGTGATCTCCTTGACTGTGTAGGGACCAAGCCAATGCTGTCAGAACTTCCTGGGATGCTCTGCAAACTGGATATTGTACAAGAGGACCAATTGGCCTTCCACGAAAGTCTTCTGGCAAATGTGTCGATCATGCCAGGCTATATCACGAGCCTTCTGGACTTGCTGATGGAAATTCGCAATAAACCGATCTTCCTCCAAAGCCATAAGTTGCGCTAATCACTCCTCCATGACGTTTGGTTATGCCATATTTGTAAATTCTGCGATACGTATACTAGGAACAATATACTCCATAGGAATAATGACTTCTTTACCATAAACCATCCTGAATGGGGTATTTCCTATTAACTTCTTGCTGGATGTTCGATAGGCCCATAGGACTGACGGGATGTGAACGCCCCAATTGCTGCGATCAGCATTGCATACCTTGGTCAATGTGTGCTCCAAGATTTTATTAAAATCTTCAACTGCGTCATTGGACTGGGGGTGATATGGCATACTCTTCACATGATGGATCCAGAATTCCTCAGTCAAAGCTCGGATTGTTTCATTAACAAAGTGTGTACCTCTATCACTCATGAGAATCTTCGGACATCCAAACCTGGTCAGGATTTGTTCAAATATGAAATTTGAAATGGTATTCACAGTATAATCTTTTACTGCTTGCACTTCCGCCCACCTAGTTACATAGTCGGTGGTCGTAATAATGTATCGTGCACCCGTCTTTTTTCCTGGGCGGTTGATAGGCCCAATGAAGTCAATAGCCCATTTATCAAATGCTTGTAGGGCCATTTGTGGTTGAAGGGGAATTTCATCTCTACAGGATGGCCTCCCTGTCTGTTGGCATGTATCGCAGGCTTTACAATAGTCATGGACATCGGTATGCAGGGTTGGCCACCATAACCCAACCCTCAAGATCTTCTGTGTTGTTACTTTCCCTGCATAGTGACCTCTTGCTACTCTGTCATGAGATTAATTCAAGAAAACATGCCTTTCATGCTCCAAAACATATCGCCCCAATACTTCCTCTGCCCCCATCTTATATAAGTGTCCTACTATGATGGTAAAGTCTACTACCCGGGTGACTAACTCTTTTTTTTGTTGTACAGAGTACTCTGGAGGTGTCGTCCCAGTATTCAAGAACTGAATGATATCAGCAAAGTGTGCATCTACTACCTTGAGAGAAAATAGCTATGCATCACACAATCTGGCTTCCAGGTCGATTGGCTCCTCGCTACTCTCTATCTGGGACAAGTGGTCTGGCCCAGCATTCAACTTTCCCGGCTCGACTATGATTTAAAATTCATACTCCTGAAATAGCAATAGCCATCAGCATATTTCTCCCCCCAACACAGGCTTATTGACCAGGTATTTTAAATCTGAATGGTCTGTGAACATTTTGAAGTGACCTCCTAACAAGTAATGCCGATATTTTTGCAATTCGTAAACCATGGCTAATCCCTCCAGCTCTGTGGTGGAGTAGTTGCGTTTTGCTCCAGAGAGATTCCTACTTGCAAAGGCAACTGGATGGTCAATATCTCCTTCCCTTGGATGCGTAAGGACAACCTCAAGAGCAATGCCTGATGCATTGACATGAACATGAAATACCTTCTCCCAATCCAGAAAGATGAGAATAGGTGCCGAGACCAGCTTTTCCTTTAGTAGCTCGAAGCTCTTTTGGCCTTTGTCATTCCAAAAGAATGAAACATCCTTCTTGAGAAATTTTTCCATAGGAGAAGTAATCAGTGCATAGCCTTGAATGAATTTTCTGTAGTAGCCTATGTGTCCAAGGATCGAGAACAACTATTTTTCCATGGTTGGTATTGGCAAATTTATGATAACTGCGACTTTGGCAAGATCTACCATTAGTCCTTGCCAACAAAATATGTGGCCGAGAAAGATTCTGAAGAGTACGCAGAAGATACACTTCTTGATATTTAGGGAAATCTGGTGTTTCCCACAGGCATCCAACATCATGCGCAAGTTTGAGACGTGCGACTTGACCAGGTCGAAGACAGTCCAATCATCGAAATACACCTCAAGGAACTTTTGAATGAATTCTTTGAACACTGCGACAATGATTCGTGAGAAGTTAGCAAGGGAATTTTTAAGTCCAAACGGCATGACAGTATACTAAAAATATCCCCACTTAGTGGTGAACTTGGTTTTGTTGCGGTTTTTAGGTGCGATTCTTATCTGATGGTATCCTGAGAACCCGTCTGTGAACGAGTAAGCTTCCTGTCCTCCCATGTTGTCTAAGATTTCGTCTGAGAATGGCGTTGGGAATGGATCATGAACATAGGCATCATTTAACTTGCGTAGGTCCACACAGATCCGAATCTCTCCCTTATTTTTTTTCTCTTGAACCACCATTGGACTGACCCAGTTTGATTAGTCAACAGGTTCGATGATACCTGCAGCAAGAATTCTATCAAGCTCATCCTTGACCTTCTGCTTATATTTGGGGTTCAACCTATAAGGTCACTACTTTATGGGCCGCACATTGGGTTTGAGAGTGATATGCATGACCCCTAAGTCCCCCGTTATCCCCTTTAGCTCGAAAAATTTTGTAGGGAACACATCCTGATATTCTGTAAGTAATTCAACCACTTTACCTACTATATTCTCATCCCAGTAGTCCAAAATCTTAGCCAACTTAGGGTGCTCTTTCATCGCAATGTTTACTTCGTGTATTTTGAGAGGCTTAGTGACATCCACTTCCTTTAGTGGAGGTCCTTCGACGGCGTGCTCCCCTTCCAACTTCGGGATAGAGGCAGACCTCGGACCATATTCAGCTTCCTCTCTTGCCAAACTGCGGCAGTTGACAATATCATGCATCTGCGTTTCCCATGTCGGCACCCCGAACACTATAGAAGAGCTGGTCTTGCCAAACACGAATGTATATATGTTCTGCAGAGCTTCTTCAAGCGCCTCGGAACCCCCTATCAATCCAAATGTTCATATAAAGTCATTCTTCAAAGTTTCCCAATGGCAGGTGCGCTGATGTAGCTCCACATCTAGGTACCAAGCAGTGGGGATCAAACCCAACCTGTGAATAAATAAGTGAAACCACTCTCCTATAGCTCGGTTGTCCCACGCCTCCATCCATGCAACCACGTGTTCACGCAAATCCCCTGGGCTAAGGAACAACTTGACCCATACCTCTGCTGGGGTCTCAAATCATAATATCATCATGCCTTGACAGTCCTCCCACTCCGGGAACGCTTCCTTATGCATCTCCCACCATCATGCAGAGGTTGCACGCATTGCTAGGTTAAGGGCCCATAACCTTCGTTCCCTGGGAACCTTGACTTTAAATGCCTGCAAAAAGTCCCTAACATTACCAGAACCATCGAAATAAGGTAGATCTCTTACCTATGAGGAGATGCAACGGAAGTTCTTTATGATCTGAAGACATCTCAGCACAGAGACATCATGTAACCATTTTTTCCAATTCTCCATCTCCCCATCAGAGTCAGAGAAACATTTGTTGTCCTTTTCCTAGTAGAGGACCCCCTCCTTCATGGGGTTGATCCAGTCTTCATCTCACGTAGTCAACTTATAGATGTGATCTACATCCTCTTCGTCACACACCGGTTCTATGTATCGTTTACCCTCCGCTGGATCTAATGGTATTATTAACCTTGTACCATTATTCTAAAATACCATGCTTCTCTTCTTTAGGTTAATGATACCTCCCATATCGATGGCCCAATCCAAGCCTAGGAGTGTAGGGTAGGGGTTTGCATATTCAATAATCTGAATTACTTCAAAGTCAACCCAGACCTTAACCCCTATGATATCTACCACAATATTTGGTAGTCTTCCCAATGGAATTATCTTCTGTTGATTGTCCATACGTAGCTAGATATTGGACCACTCCAACTTAGGTTCCCCCTATCGTTGCCAAGTTTTTTTAGGTAATACATTCGCATCTGACCCTAGGTCCAAAATAACCTGATCCATCTCGTAATCACGGATCTGCGTAGTCAACCGCATCTCCCTGCTTGTGCGTTTCTCATACCTATAGATTTTATGTATGTCCCTGACTTTCAGAGGGAGGATAGGTCATGTTGCGCAGCTAACTATCAATGCCTGAAGATTTTCTATAGCCCTCAAGTTGTGCAGCAGCTTCATACATGCTTGTAAAAAGGGTTTGACCTCCTCATCCACCTTGAGGTCCTTAGACCGCTGCGAAGTAGATGCCTTTGCCTCGGCAAAGTCCTTGCGAGATGCGATAAATGTTTCTTTCTCCTTTTTTAGATCCAACCCTTCCTGTTTGCTAACTGCTGGTTAGATCAGAGGTTCGATTGTAGTTCTCTCCCCAGGCCCTCCGGTGGCCATCCCACTACGTGTTATGACATTTATGCTTGGATATTTGTCTCGTAGTTCGGCCTTAACCCTATGCACATTCTGCGTAGGTGTCAGCTACTTTTCCTGCATCTTCTCTATCAATACTGGGAAGTCTTCAATTACATGGTCCAGCTGCCTGTAATACCGATAGGTCTGTCATGTGGGGTTTGGAAAGTCCCTGGAAAAGTGCCCTACCTCTCCACAGTTATAACAGATGAGTTTCCCTCGTCCCCGACCTGCGCTTCCACCTCTTCTGCCTCCCCTGCCCCTTGTTGGGGAGCCCTCTACACTCGAGAGAAATCTAGGTGAGGATGGGTCTGACTGCACCCTATAGAGATTCCCTCGATCGATCATCAAATCATACGTCTGGCAGTTCTATTCATCATGTCCTATCGACATGCAGAACTTGCACCATTGTTGTTTTACTTCTGGGATGTATGCAACAAGGCGGGGATAGTGGTTTTTGTCATGAAGCCCTGCAACACGGCAATCATTGCACCATAGTGCCAACCCACTTGGTCCTGCCACTTCCCTAGGGCGTAGCAGAATAGGTCCCCCAGCCTACATGTAGTCTGTTAACAGTGGGAAATTATCCTTGGTGTGACCATTTGTTCTGCAACGTATGCACCATCTTTCTGGGCTAGCCTCTGCGCCTCGCTCCTTTCGCAGGTTCTGGATCTCCATGTGCATCGCCTCCAGTTGTCCTTGGATCTACTAGACACCTAGCTGGGCATCATCTTTGGACGCAACTTCTAACTTCATAGCGACCTCCAGGGTATTTTTTGGTGATTCGAAAGTTTTGTGACCCATAGGTACGTGTAGGTGAGGTAGCAACATAGCAATGAACCACTCTATGTGCTGCCTATCATCATACTAAAATCCTCCTTCCCTGATCACCTTCTTCAGCCGTTGATCTGCCTCCCATACAGATTCAAAAGGCCCTTGCTTGAAATCCTTTAGATCGACCACTATTTGAGAATAGGACTTAGGCTTTTTGAACTGTTCTTTTAAGGCATTCTTGACCTCTTCGATGGTTGAGCTTGCATGCTGTCTGATCTATCCCATGTACCAATCCAAAGCTCTTCCTTCGAAGGTAAGGGATAGTTGTGCCCTCTTCACCGCACCACTAGCTACGTTCTGCGCAGTCAATACCAATTCTGCGACAAACCAGAACTGCTCCATGTCCTCATCTCCCACACCCTTAAAGGTAGGAAATTTCATGTGTGCAGCCATGTTTTCTTCTAGGTGGTGGAGGTGTAGGTGAATTCTTACCCCTATGCTAGTTTGAAACTGGTGTGGCTGGAGGACTCTGCGTAGCTGCTTCTCTTACCAAGCTATAGACAGATCTACCTCCTTCTAGGTTGGTCTGATAGTATTTTTTGCTTTGCGTCGTACTTCCGTCCAGATCAGTGATCATTCACTCGGTGTGACTACACAGAATAATTTTTTCGCACATTAATATCTTAATCAGCAATGGTAAAGTATTCAGAAAATTACCCCTAAATCCTTTGAAGAATCGTCGCTCTGCTTCAGATTAGGAGACGAATTAATCGATGGAAAATTCCGTCATGAATCCTCCTAGCACGCTGTCCACCTAGTGATCTACGGTGCGAGTGATGGTGTTATCAGCCTTCTCTAACTGTTGGATCAATTTTGGGGTCCACTGTGTGACCCTCTCATCCTTCCAACACTTCTGAAATTTGACCAACCTTGCAAGCCATTCCTGGAGCTCGATCGCAATAGTTACGAAGAATATCTCGTAGATCTCTGTGAAAATATACCTATTATTCCACTCTTCAGTGGTCAGCCTCTTACTGCGGTTTTCTTTCATTGCGAATTCTTGAACTTTCTGTTCAAACCATTCATCAATTTCTTTTCTTTCAAGTTTCCAGTACGACCTTGCAATTACCCGATCCCTCTCTCAAAATGTTGTCAGTCCCGGCAACGGAACCATTTTTTGTCTTGAGGGGTCCTGACCAAGGTTCGGAGGTTAAGGTTTGCCAACAAACCCCTATAATACTGGCCCTTTCAGTAGTGGCCTACTTGCGCAGGCCAAAGTCTCACCCAAAGTAGTATGAGAGGGTGCTAGAACTAGGTTTCTGCACCCTGGGAGAGGGCAGGTAAGTCAGGGAGAGCTGTGTTCGACTAGACAATTATCAGATCACATATTACATAACCTAGATCTGTCAGCGCCTCTGTATCCATGTGTGCAATATCATGTATAATTGCAACGAATCACAGATATAGGAAAATAAGGCAACTTTCGTAGCTATCCTTGCATCAATTCTAATAAATAGATTCAGATCAACGATCAATGCAGCATAAACACATAGCACAGTTACTTGCGGAACTCAATATATAATTATGCATACCATAATAGATCTAGATCTTAGTATAAACATGTAACACCCGTATTTACGCAGCTTAAATCAATGACATAGAGGATACATAAAAATATATCACGAATCCAATAGATTCATAGATTTCAACAGCCTTCTGCATTCATTAATCCTTCAGTTCCTTTTACAATACCCAAAAACCCAACCTACGCACACAGTAGCAGGGCCTACACACACCAGGACTGAGGAGCTCTGTGCACACAGCCAGCAAGAGTCCTTTCCCCAAAAACCCAAATAGATCTACTAATTCGCAATTCGCACCAATCTTAATCAAAGTCTATCTTACAACTCAAAAAGGTTCAACTACTTATACTATTTTAGCCTACGCATCCAATGGTCCGCAAAACATGGTTTGCGGACTCTTGGTCTACCCTTGACCCACTTACAATGCATTAGGGGCTTTTACCCACCCAAAAACCCCCGCGTTAGACTAAATATAATAAAAAATATACAAAATGGACCAATTTCGCAGCACTTGTAGAAGACCCTGTTCTAATAGCCACATAAAATATGGTTGTCTCCATCATATTATTTGGCCCAAAATTGACCATGGAGCCCAAAGAGAAGCTTGCCCTCTTGTGGAGCAATGCACTATATAGGAATGGTAAGAGTATGCAAATATTGTGTTAGACAATCAATAAATGCAAAAACAAGATTCTTACCATGTACTGGAAGTAAGAAGATGTATGGATCCATAAATAAGTCCTCCATAGTGGTATGAAATACTCCCATGAAGAGGAATGAAACATATGCTGCATGAAGATCACCCTTCTTATGCTTGGAAATCCAAGTTAAGAAGATCATATCTCTGTAATAGATGTTTCCATCCACTACTCCATCTCTCTCACCTCCTCCTTTTCCACCAAGTGCATCCAATGTGAAGTGATCCTGGGGATACTCCATCAATAAACCCCAGCTCCAAAGTGACAGCGTTGTTGGCCTATGTAAGTAGGATCCTGCCAGCTCGTAGCTCCATTCTTTGACATTTTCATTGTAAAAAACATCAACCATAATGCTACTATATATGGAAGATTTCTCCCAAGGTGGAAGTATCTCTTGATCATCCAAGGCTAATGATTAGCCCCTTTGCACCATGATAGTGCCATCCCCTACTCCTGTAACATCATGCAAAGTGTGAGAGAAAATCTGCCCCTGCTCTCCCAAGAACAACCAAAGAAACAACAATTTTTGCTGCCTCCTCATACCTCCATCATAAAAATCATGTGATGAAAACATAATGATTGATATGAAGAATGTCATATCAATACAATGCATCCATACTCCTTGCTTCCCTATGATGCAAGTATCCTGCCAAACTTTCTCCTCCCACATACCCTTTGAAAGAGGATATGTCACATGATGGCCAAACTCTTTCAAGAGTAGAAAACGCAGCCAAGCCTCCTGCTACCCAGTATCATAGATTTGCAAGTAGCTTTCCAGCCTCTTGCTCACCATCTACACCCATCCATCCACATGTAGGTGTCTCCCATCATGCTCTATCTTGGTACCCTTCGAATGAAGACTACAATCCTCCCAAATCAGATTTTTATTTTTTCATTTCATGGGATGTTGAAATGAAACTCCTTGGAGATCTCCCAGAGAAGATATCTCATCAATGTCCTTATTGAATCCATTAGGATCCAAGTTTTTTGGAGGAAAAATCTCCTCACTGTTGCTTAATGACAGCGTTGTTAATCTCTCCAATGATGTAATGGTTGTCTCATACTTCAACTCAAAGATGAACATGTGGTTTTGTGTAAGATTGTTTTGGACAAGTTTCATCTTATCCTCCAAAAGTTCACACCCCAACTTCAAGTGTTGTGTGCAACTCAACAAAGGTATATGAGGATGATGGTTCATCTCTTCCTTGAACAAGTCAAGGTGGCACAACGCAGTGCAATTCTGTTGCTCCAAATAAAAAGTATGCAATGGTATATAACCCTCCATCAAATTTGCTAAAACAATAGGAGATGAAAACTTAGGCATACCTTGGTGAAATTTGGAAGTATCTTGTATGGCTGCAAGAATTCCTTCCTCCAATGTGTTGGCTCCCCCAATTGCTAAAGATGATGGCTGCTCTTCCATGGTTGTGACAGCGCTGGTACAAGTCTCCATCAATGGTGGTGAGGGCTTCTCCTCCTATGATTTCTCCATATCAAATTTCTTAATCAACCTTTGAGTAAATTCTGCAAAAGTAGATACCCTTGCATGACTCAAATGGTTGAACCACTAATTTTATGCTTCACCCTCAAGGTGTAGCGCTGCAATCTCTACAACCTCACTTTCTACTACTAGATGTATTAGGAAAAATACATCAAGTCTCCTTGCCCAAGCCCTTGTTGTAGATGACCCATCAAAAGTAGACAATAGAAACCTATTGCCCTTGATTCCCCTTTTGTTGCAAGGTCTTCTTTCTTCCTCCAGCTGAATGAACTGTGGTAAAGCTAGAGTCTCCTTGAAGGCTCTATATCTAGATTTGTATTCAATAAGGTATTCACTTAGAATCTCATGATCTAAGTGTCCTTCATCTTTCTACAATTTGTCTCCTTTCTCAAAAGAAAAGGGCATAGTCCCACTACTTCTTTCTTCTCTTCTTTGCTTGACCTCCTTGTTGAGGTCCTTCCTTCTTCTGAAAAGGGATGAGAGAAATCTCATTCTCTCCACCATTATAATCTTTCTCTTCTTCTTATATCTTCTTGATAGCATAATGGCTGAGATTTCACAAGCTGAGCCAAGATTAGGCTATGATACCACTGTAATATCCCAAAATGGGGATGCAACAATACATAAACACAATTCTAGAAATAGTAGTGAATAACATCATACCAAAATGTATGGAAACCATAGAGCCATTTTATTATGTAAATAAGAGGCAAATAAGTGCAATACAACTCAAATAATCAAGGAAAACAAGCCTCCCATCAATACATATTCCAAAAGAGAGATGTTACTATATTGTAGAATGTTCATGAACATGTACAACACAGTCATAGATGGTACATTAATACATGGAAATATGAAATCCTAAGCTCCCAAACACAATTTCAAGACAATCTTGAAAGGATTGGCTGAAATATGAAAAATGGAAAAAATGCTGGAGTTGCAGTCCTAGGACTAAGTAGCAGCTGCAACTCAAGAACTGGATGGAGATGGATGAAGATGCTACACCAAATAAATAGACCTCCTCCAATGGATCTTCCAAGTGAAAGGCTAATCCTAACACTGAAGATCTCACCCTCTAATAATCACTGCAAACCCTCACTACAAATACTCACTGAACATAATGTAGTCACTGAGGGATACTGCGTTGTAGGTGCAAGAAAATGGGTTGGGTAAGTGCCAATATCTGAAATATGCTCCAAGGGCTTCCTTACTGATCTCCCAAAGGAAGGAAGGCTTCCTCCTCTAAAAAAAAAGCTCTAGAAGTGGTGTTGTGAAACCTCCACTGCAACACCCTGCAACACAATGTTATACTTCAGAAGAAATAATGTTGTAGCTAAAGGATGTGGCTTGGCCTTAAGCCTGAATGTGGAGAAATGAAGTACATGATCCTTCAAGAGGCCTCTCTTGAAAGGAGAAGGAATTCCTAAATAGGAATGCCTTGTGCTAAGTAGCATAGCAACTTTTCTAAACAGCAAGAGAATGCACAATAGTCTAACCAGACCATAAAATAAATAATCCATTTCATACCTTGCTATGGCTGCCTTGCTCTCCTTTTATACAAGTGGAAGCTTTCTCATCTTGGGTCCCACTCATTAGGGTTTCCTCTGTGTTACACTAAAAACTGTCACCTTGACATTCTGCTAACTGTATGAGCTCATTAACACTCATACATACCTCCTCTGCAAGTCTTACAACCTTTACTCCTCATGTCAAGCCCTGAAAGAGGAAGAAAAACCCTAAAAATCTCTCAAAACTTTGGGTACGCAGGTAACATGAAGCCTACCTGCGTTCCTAGCTTGGGTACGCAGGTAATACACTGCTTACCTGCATTCTAGAACACAGTTTTCCTTTGCAATGCCTGCATACCCTCCTCAAAGTCAAAAAAGCGAGAAAGTAAAGTCAAAAAGCTGATTTGAGGTCAATTCTAGAAGGTTCTAGATGAGATTTTTTTGGGATGAGTACGCTTTGATAAGGTGCATGCATCCCTCACCTTAAGGAACTAATCCCTTGATGTGAGGAGTCTATCCCTTTGAAGGTGGATTATATCCCTTCAAAGGTGGAATCCTAACCTCCTCATCTGCTCTATAAAAGGAGGCATTGGGTAGCCTCAAATGGAAGTTTTTGGAGATTGAGAATTGGAGCTCAAGCTTTATGTGTGATTGAGTTGAAGTGCTGTTGAGATTTAGACTTCTTTTTGCTGAGATTTTGAGAGGAAAGATCACATACCTCTATGTGCTCCTGAAGGAAGAGTGCAAGACTTATCAAAGTAGAGAAGACTCCTGCTTCGGACCCCGGGAAGGCCTTTCGAACATCAAGGCTAAGGTTGTAAGGTTCTTCTGTTATTTTAAGATTAATACAATCAAGTTCTGTTTTTCTTAATAAATTGTCGTTCGATTGTTTATTTCAATAAGTTGTCGTTTGATTTTTTATTTCATAGATTCCTTGATCACTATGATAGGTATGTTTTGTGATTATTTGTTATACAGGTGCTATTGATATTTTCTTTCTTGTGATTGCAGGTCGACAAAAGAACTCTTGTTGTGATGAAAGAACTCTTGTTGCGATGAAAGGATTCTTGTTGCGACGAAAGAACTCTTGTTGCGACGAAAGAACTCTTGTTGCGACGGAAGAAATATTGTTGCGACGGAAGCACTATGACCGCAAATAAGCATTTGGATCTAAGGTAGGATTGACACCTTCATAGCATTTATTTGTAAAATGAATATATTTAGAGAACGACAATATTAGCTTTTCGTTTGTTGCTAGATTGTATTTTGACACTAGGGAGATCGGTCTTGTCCGCAAGAACGATTTATCCGGCCAACACTCCACCAAGGAATCTTCCTCCCACTATCTCCAAGGATGATCTCCACCTCCCATCCCAGTGCTGTTGACTTGGTCAAAATTGACCTTATCCACATGCAATTGTCCTCTTTCACACATAAGGGTGTGAAATCCAGCTCCTATGATGATCCCTTTTCACACTATGAGGGATTTTATTCTCATTTTTGAAATGTTTGGGCCTCCTTACCCATTTATTCATCTGCTAGGTGATAAAAACAAAAATCAATATTCCAATTAGCTACATGATAAATTTAGAATATTACATTCTTTGATCCGGATAAGGAGTGAAGAGGACAAAGTTCATTTGAAAGAGGGATAAATTAAGGGTTCCCTACTCTGGAAATTAGAAGAAAACATCAAAATGAAATTCTATAAATAACAGAGTGCTTTTAACAAATTTTGATATATCACTTCCTGATTTCACATTAAAATTTAGAACGCATGTATTTATGAATGGAAAACATAAGAAGATTTAACAAATAATAGTAGAAAGTACCTCACTTGAGTGGCCTAACACATGAATCCTGAAACATGCTGCCTTATTTATTTGACCCAGCTCGATGACTTGAAACTTGGTAAAAAATCCCTCCAGGTACAGAAATATTGAGTATAGAAATCTTCAACAATTTATTCCACAATAATACTTCAAATAGTGAAGTATTTATAAAAAAAGTGTTACAAAATATCCTAGAAAAAATCATATGAATTTTCTAAGGAAAATAAAATATATCTTACAAAAATATAGTGATAGCTGCTTAACAACTTGCAAGATGTCCTACTTATTCAAATAAAATATAAATGATGTTTAGATTTAGGTGTAGCTGGCTGTTGTGTTGTCTTCAACGCTGGCAAAAAGATCTTCAGTCTGTTTTGAAACTCTATCTTCTCATCTAATACTCTTTTACTGATACTCTTTCATTTGTTGTTTTGACTGCTTCACTGCTATAAAATTTTGTTTTTACTGGGTAAAAACAACATTCTATTTTTCTTCCTCTTTCACTGTAAATTATTTTTTACCATAAATCAATAAGATTTTGCCAAAATTCTTCATTAGGTAACTTTATCTTCGTAAGTTTTCTGTAATTCTCATCATCCTCTGTGTATCTAATAAAGGTTGGTTTGACCACAAAGAGATGTTTTATTTCATGCTACAAATAAAACAAATCTTCAATTCTTTAGTGCAACACTTTGCCTATAGGTACTCGTTGCCAATCTGCCTTGTTTACTTGTTCTTTGGAAAAATATCTGATCTTCTTGTTGTAATCCTCTTGCTTCATTATTTTATCATTTAGAACAAGAATGTTTGGCAAGCCCTTTTGCCTTAATATCTCAAACTTTATCATAAATCTAGTTATGGAAAAATCCATGTTTTAACACTTCTCTTCTAGCTGCTTCATCAAGTTTTTCTTTGTAGTTACCTTTCTTAATTCAAGGATTGTTTCAGTTCTATCATTTATCCCAATCTCATCCAATTCTTGTTTGTTTTTGGGGTTTAAAAACTTGATTATTTCTTGGGCCTCTTTAGGTTTGGCACCAAGCTCTTCCTTTGTCTTCACAATTTATTCTTTTGCTACTTTAAGCAAGTCCTTTTCTTCATAAATTACGTGAATGGAATGCCAAGTGTCATTGATTGACTCAATGATTTTGGACCACAACAGATTTTTTATGTAAGCCATTGGTTCTTTCAAGGTTAATTCTGCTTCAGCCTTCTTCAACTGCTCACTTAATCTTTTGGCTTTCTGGTCCTTTGTTTTAGCATTAATTTGAGATAATTTCATGGCATCTTCCAAGTTCTTGATTGGTTCTTTCAACCTATTGATCTCATTATTCTGAATGGACATATCTTCCATGGATTTTATGAGCTTGCTGGCCTCATCTGTTTGTTGCACTGTTGAAGTAGATGATTATGTAGCAAAAGTAGTAGAAAAATTCATTGGCACAGTTGTGGCCAATGGGACTTTTGGTGCTAATTCCTCTGCTAAAGATGAGGAAACTGCGGTAGTTACCATGCAGATGACTATGGGAGGAGCACTTTAAGGTTTTGTGGCTTCTTTCTCTTGGAAAAGTTTGTCCATTTCTATCTCTATTTCCTTAATCTATGCTGTCGTTTGGAGTATGAGACGCATCATCTCATATTTCTGATTTTCCTCCTGCACAATTTATTTTGCCTGAGGATGTTCTGTTGGAGGCAGTTTTAGTTGCTTTCTAAGTGCTGCAATGTCAACATTTTTCTTTTTTCACCAATTCTTCTATAGCCTTTACATTTGCAAGGTCATATCGTACTTCAATCAGTAGTTCTTCTAAAGACTTAATTCTAGTGTCTTTAGCATAAGAGGAAGCTTTTTCAATCCTAATTTGATCTCTCAAATTGGTTATAGTGTTCTGAAGTTTCTGGGCACTTGTTATAGCATCATTTCTCACCTTCATATGATTCATGATTGCTTTGATGGTTTTGGGCACCCATTCCTACAGACTTGGACAAATTCACTTAAAAACAGTGTAAAAATCCCCATACGCGACTATGCCCGTACTTTTCCGCGTGTATACGCGAGTCCAGCTGCACTTTTCCGCGTATGCCATTAAAATTATGAAAAAATATATAAAAATTCCCTATTTTCGGGCTGGGTTGATGGTTACTCAGGTAGTTCAACCACCCCAGCACGTGGCCAACTGTTTCCAACTGTTGAAACTACTTGGAGGAGTATAAAAGCCCCTCATGTGTATGGCCTAAGGGAGAGAGAGAATTTATTGATATTATACTCTGTTGGTATTCCCTATCCAAGTTTGATTCCCCGTGCCTCCTGCACTTCCCAGTTCATTACAGGAAACCCTTGTTTCCTTGAGATGCTCATCTCCCTATATGTCATCTCGTATGCACCAGTTTGGAAGGAATATTAGCGAGGCAAGGGCGGGACGGATCCGGACAACGGTCTGCTCGAAGATCGTGGAAGGATTTAGGTGATCTCTCCACTCGTTATTTCTGTACATGCTATTTATAATACAGAAGTACCATCTTGTTCCCAAAATATACGTGTTAGTGTCTGCTTACATATATGAGAAAATTGTTATTTAAGCATTCATTATGGTTTATTTAATGTTTCATATGAATTTCACTAACATTTAGAGTAGATATATGCTGTACATCCAGTTCTTCGTGCTTGTTTCTTCTTGTCTTTCGGGTTAAGAAGGAAGAACGGTTGCTGGGGGTTTGGACCCCGCGAGATCTGCTTCAACCGTAGGACCTACGGGTAACTTCCTCGATCTACTCTATTTAGTTTTTCATGAACATGTATGGTTGTGTGAGTCCTTCTTAAGTAGCATGCCCCTGCTCTGTGGAGGTTGTAACCCAAAGAACCTCTAGGGTGATTTTCCCCGAAATAGAACTGGCGACTCCGCTGGGGATCACATTCTTGTGACTCCCCTGTTGGGTGGTTTCAGCTG